>JACXGK010000530.1:0-25428 GCA_016801125.1 Novumbra hubbsi
GGGGGGGGGGGGGGGGGGGGGGGGGGGAGTGTAGGTGGTTGTGGGGGGCGGCGTCACTGCAGGAATAACAACTTCCTTTGGCTTCCTGTGATGTCATAAATGGCTGCCGCCGCATCCCTAAGTAGGGCGCCCCCTGGATGCCTTGGGCCCGGTGGGCGGCGAGGCCAAGCGACCGGTAAACAGTCCCTTAAACCCACGTCCAGTCACAGTGAGGAACAGGAGGCTTATGCCAGAGGAGAAGTGAGGAGGCAGAATTCCTCGGGGCTGGGGAAGGTTTTCTGCTGCCTGATTAATTTGTGACAGTAGGGACTTGGTGCGCCGTTCGCTGAATTGCTTTCTAATTTCTATGGTAATCTCCTTTAAGACAGTACCAGCACAAACCATTTATTTCCTAAGCATTTCCAGGCTTAAAATCCTGCCCACAATAATAAATAAATAATCAAATAACCGAGCGGCATGCTCTCTATAGATATGACTCGAGGGATTTAACCTCTGACTTCTTGGCAATGTTCACTTTCAGGACATCCCTCCTTTAATAGATTACTGCAGGGCCATAACCTACGCGAGTTTCACATCACATGGGATCTCATAAAACCCACCAATCCTTCAATGCAGTTCATTCGTGGATATTATGATATCTTGTTCAGTGTCTAACATGTATTCATAGTCCAGTACTAAAGAAGGATGTGAAAGGCCCCTTTTAGATTTGTGGCCACTACAGCTTTTCAAGAGAACGGGAACCGACGCACAGCGACAAATCATAACGAAACGTAACGTAAACGCCATAAAAAATCAGTTGTGGTGTTCGAAAAACTCGCTGGTAGGCGTGCCCCGAGCCTTGAGATGGTCACACACACCAGGGCTCGGTCTCTACGTCTTCCTCACCCGTGAGCAGCTCTCGGATCTCCACGTCGGTGGTCTTCCTCAGCAGGCGCACCAGGGCCGGGATGCCACCGCAGTTCTTCAGGGCGATCTTGTTGTCGTCGTTGGCCTTGCCGTACACCAGGTTCCTCAGGGCCCCGCAGGCACTGCGGTGCACGTCGGTCATCCTGTGATCCAGCAGATCCACCAGCAGCTGGATCCCTCCCTGCCTACGGATCTGGTGAGAGCGGTGGGCGGAAACAGATTGGTGGCTGGTACCCCCGATCGGCCGAGACAAGCGGAAAAACAAATTGAGCGGGGAGGGTGCGAACGGAATGCATTGGTAGAGCTGGTGTCGTGTACAGACTGTCTGCCGCAGAAGTGGCCCAGAGTTTTACACCTTGCGGTGACAGCCTAGAGGTATCCCAGGAGGCGCTTCACTATAAATACACCGTAGCCTCTTTCATTACTGTCGCCAGGCGGCCACACACAAGCGGACTGGGAGACAGGCGGACGCGTCGACGTGTTTAGCATTTGGAAATACAGGACACGTTTTATTATTCAATCAGACCTGCACATTCAGGCGCGACGCGGAGGAGCGGTGCCAGCCGCGGGCAGAGGCGGTGCCAGGCCTGTCATGTCTTAACGGAACTGGCCTTCTCTCTCCACTCTCAATTAAACGCGGCAGGGGTGGAACCATTCCACGCCAGACCCCCTGTTTACCTGGGCTCCGCTCCCACGTACCCGCGAGTAGCTTAGTTACGGGGTTACCCCGGCGCGTTTTCCGTTCCCACCGCTACGGAGCCGGAATCCCGTCAGGTTGCGGAAACACGCGAGGCGCCCGTGACAGCCTGACGAGATCGCGGCTACATGCCTGCGGTCATTACCCCGTACATGCTTTATTTGTACCATGTGCGCTGCACCGAGGAACTACTAAACACATGTTCCTCCTCACTCCGCTGTCAGCATTAAGGAGGAGGCTAAATAGCTGCTTCCCCCACAGCCGGCCGAAATAACCAGATACGGCTGGGCGACACAATACACCATCATGACAAGCCCTGCTAAAGGGCCCCAGCCAAGAAGATAAATACTGGGCTGTGTGCGTGCGTGGATTCCTACTGGGCGTGCATGTCTCCCATCACATATGTGCGTGGATTCCTACTGGGCCTGCATGTCTCCCATCACATATGTGCGTGGATTCCTACTGGGCCTGCATGTCTCCCATCACATATGTGCGTGCGCGTGTCTGACTATATTGCCACGGTGATGTATTCTCATAGTGGGAGAGAGGCGATGAGACGAGCGTCAGCAAGCTTCCAGGAGAAGCTATATGCTGACCTAGTGACTTTCCCGCAATTGCTCCCAGACAACATCTCACCTGCAACGTGTCGCTAATCTCACCATCCTTCCGTCTTACACAGCCAATAACACCACATATCACACAGATTTCACACACACACACACACAAAGCTGTTCAACACCTCCCATCGTAATGTGCCGTCTGGCAGTAGGAGGGCATACTACCTATGCATTCATGTGTGAAAACCTTCCAATTCAAAAACCCAACGAGCTACAATGTGAATTCAGGTGCTGGTTTCCTGCCCCTGTGTTCGGGCCACAGGCCCCACAGCTAGAGCCGTGTCTCGGTGCCCGGTGTTACCTCCGACTTGATCTTGTTGTCCCCGAAGCACAGGTGCTGGAGGTAGGCCGCCGCGTTGGACTGCACCGAGGGGAACTGGTGCTGGAGCATCTGGATCACCTCAGGAAGCTCCGGGTCTCTCCAGCCAAACTCTCTGCAGAGGACCAGGGAACATGCAGAGGTGAATTCTGCACACGCCTTGACCTGGGTAAAGGGCTCCGCGGCTAACTGTCACCCCTGTCACTTACTTAGTGCACTACTTTTGACCAGGGCCCATAAAGCTCAGTCCAGACATAGTGCTCCGTGTTTAGGGAATGGGGTGTCATTCTGGACTCAAGACACATTGGGATTCAGTGCTCAGCTAAATCTAAATCTATTCCACTGGAGTCTTCAATCCGTCTCCCCCCCTCATATCTTTTCAAATGTGGGTATTACTACGCATGTCTGTTTGCTGTTTCTTTTCAGTGCTGAATTACAACAGCTGTTGCGGTGGTAATTGCTGTAAGTGGTGTTGTAGAATAACGTAATTACAGCGTTGCAGAAAGAATAAGGAACCATATTGTTTGTTGCTTTTAGATGCCTGGCGTCTGGGCCTGTCTTAAGGGCTGGAATCAAACAGCCGGCAGGCCATGAATGCATGCAGGTGACTTCTAAATGTATGTATAATGTATTACGTTTTCATCAGACCTTTCTCTTTTGGGGGTTCAAAAAAAGATTGTCAGCCATTTAAGAACTCTATTTCCAAGTGTCCACAAAAATAAATTAGAGACATTATGTAATCACGCTTCGTTGAAAGGAAGGTATTAAATTATCCTGGCGTAGAAATGACAACCTCTTATCAGGCTTAAAACAGATTTGCAGTGTAAATATTATTGTTCATATTTATGATAATTACATTTCGACCCCCCATTAATACATTAATATAGAAACATCTGCCTGGGGCGGATCTAGATACCTACACCCTGGCCTTTTGTGTCTTTAGCAATATTGATTCATGAACACTAAGTGGCACACACTGCATTGCATTGAGATACACTTTGGGCAAAAAAACTACGTGACACATGCATTGTCCATTTCAAACAATACATAAGCTGGCATTCTGAATAACACAATATGAGTGTTGAGCAAGAACAACCCTGAAGGCACACAAACTCAAGCTCTTTCCATCCCTTGTCTTAGCATATGGCTTAGCATTAAGAAACATATCAAACACAATGCTGTTTCCTATGCCTGTAAGTGATTATTTAAATCATTCTGCAGGGAATTCTACACACATATACTCTTAAATCCTTACTCTTGAAGAATCGCCAGTGACACATCCATTCAGCCTTGCCATCAGGGCTAGATGTTTCACAAGTTCCACAAAGTTGACCAACTGTACCACATAGCACTAGAAATAGAACCTACAGAAAATTTTCTTGCACTCTGCACTTTGCTACTTATTCAGAAAATGTTTGCACATTTATGTTTTATATTCTTTTACCTAATATCAATGTGTTTTCTGTCATGCACCATAGCACCAAAGCAAATTCTCTGTATGTGTGAACCTACTTGGTAGTAAAGCTGATTCTGATTCCATTGCTAGGCATTTGTCCTTATCCTATATGCGTAATCGAGATGTGTAACATTTCAAAAACCTGCCCCAGACGACACTAGCCGCGGTGCTCCAGTGTGGTAGCCCGTCCTGCTAGGCTAGCTATGGGCTGTCAGAGCCCTCCGCCTTCCCCCGTCCGTGACGTTCTCACCGCCCTCCACCGCCACACCTCAGGAGGAGTAAGGGAGACAGACACGGGCAAAGGCAAAGGCCTCGCTCTACACACCTTCCAGCCCCTGTCAAACATCCAACCATCGCAGCTGTCTGCAATCAGGCTGTTCAGCTTGTCAGCTAGCTCTCGCCGACAACACAGATGCCCCAACACCGGCTCCTTAACTCCACATGTCACTCAAAGACTGAGAATCAATTACATTAACGAGTAGGATCATGTGTGTGAGAGAGAGAAAGCCAGAGAGAGAGGGGAGGGAGAAAGCCAAATAGAGAGGAGTGTTAAAGCCAGAGAGAGAGGGGAGGGAGAAAGCCAAATAGAGAGGAGTGTTAAAGCCAGAGAGAGAGGGGAGGGAGAAAGCCAAATAGAGAGGAGTGTTAAAGCCAGAGAGAGAGAGAAGAGAGAAAGATAGGGAGACAGAGAGTGAGGGAGAAACAGAAAGACAGTTTGGATGAGGGTAAATCCATTTGATTTCAAACACTTTTTGACAGCATCCCTTTTGATTTGAACAAAACCTTCCATAATAAAAGGATTTCTTTCCCCCATTAATCCAAAGGTATTTACTCTTTAAGAAGGTTACTTAATTATTTTTGGACCTCATAATTGAAACATTCAATAGATATAGGTGCCAACTATTCACACTGTTCTGCAGACATAATGTCACTGCGTCTTTATCACTGTAAAAGATAAATGGTTGAGTTTGATATACTTTATCAATAATAAATGGTCCAACCTTTATGGTCAATTATCCAAAGTTGTTCAAATATATATATATATATATATATATATATGTTTGAGGCACAAATTGCGGTCGAATGGATTTCACAGTTGAAAAGTCCATTTAATTGACATTTTAATTGATAATCTGTCCAATGCTGAATGTCATTTTAAATGGTAATGTCTTCTCTATTATATGTATGTGATAATACAGAACCATAACCCTAACAGATGGTGGTCATAACACAAAACCAATCAAGCAAGATAGGGTCTGAGCTACAACAAACAATATATAAAACATTTTGGTTTGAAAACAACATCAATTACTTTTTAAAAATAATTAATGTTTAAGGTGAATAACAAAATAACATTTATTTATTTAAATTAGTTAATTAATTATTTTTTCTGGCATTTTATGCTTTAATAGATAGGACAGTGGTGATAGACAGTTTCTGCAGAAAGAGCACTAGGTGGGATTCAAACCCATGCTGCAGTAGTACATTTACAATGGAGGCAACTGCTCAGACAGCCCCGGGACACATTTTTCATTTTAGAAATATTGCTAAACAAGCTTTTAAACTATATCTACCTAAACTGTTCATCCGTTTCAGTAAGGAACACATGTTACGGTATGGCTGGGAATGCAAAATAACCTATAGTACCTTTGTCTCTTGAATGTTTAGACATTCACTTTGACACTGTTTCCACAATGTGCCCATGTGTATTGAAAGTTTGTTAGGTCTTTTTTTTTTTACATCAAAAGGGATACTTTCAAAAACATTGAACGCACATGGATTTACCAATCAGAAAGAGAAATGTGTGGGAGAGGAAAGAGAGGAAGAGAGGGAGATAAGTGCGTAAGAGAGGAAAGAGAGGAAGAGAAGTGTGTAAGAGAGGACGAGAAGTGTTTAAGAGAGGAAAGAGAGGACGAGAGGGAGATAAGTGTTTAAGAGAGGAAAGAGAGGACGAGAAGTGTGTAAGAGAGGACGAGAAGTGTTTAAGAAAGGACGAGAGGGAGATAAGTGTGTAAGAGAGGAAAGAGAGGAAGAGAAGTGTGTAAGAGAGGAAAGAGAGGAAGAGAAGTGTGTAAGAGAGGACGAGGAATGTGAGCGACAAAGACATGAGTGAGGAAGAGAAAGACACCTGATTGAAGAAGAGTTGTGTAAAGAGAGGGAGAGTGTGAGAGAGAGGAACAGAGAGAGAGAGATCACTGTACCCTGTGGTCACGGTACGACAGGCGAGGTAGAGATAGAGATGCACTTTCCACTACACTGCCAACATTACACCAAAACTAGACAGCATTTCTTTTAAAAATTTCAAACACAATTGCCATCATTCACCAGGCTGTCAGACGAGGAAAAGATACGGGTGGTCTTGGGGGAGGGAAGCACAGCCCCTCTAGCTGGGCGCTACCTGGAAGAGTGCCACAAGATAAGGGGCAGCCTGTGACCTTTTTTTTTTTGTGTATTCTAACCATTGCTACCATTGTTAACCTTGATGTTTGGTTCTTGTTATGTTGATTATTTACGTTGTTGGCGTTGTTACTGTGTGGCTATCTGCTGTTAGTGGCCACATGGTGGTATTCATGGTTGTATTATTACTATTGTACCCCTGGCTTTGGCAATATGGTTGTAGTAACTGTCATGCTAATAAAGCTACATTGAATTGAATTGAGAGAGGAACAGAAAGAAAGAGAGGAACAGGATTGAATTGAATTGAGAGAGAGGAACAGAGAGAGAGAGAGGAACAGAGAAAGAGAGAGGAACAGAGAAAGAGAGAGGAACAGAGAAAGAGAGAGAGAGGAACAGAGAAAGAGAGAGAGAGAGAGGAACAGAGAGCTAATTCTGATCCGACGGGCTTGGCAGCTGCAGAGCTGTCACAGTCAGTGGTGTACACAGTCTGACGCCTAAGAGAGCCTCAAGACCATTTCATCTCTTCACAATCCTTCTCCCAGCAAAACCAACCGCCACTGAAGTGAGCTGTGGAGAAACGGACGAGTTCATGACCGTTTACACGGGAGGAGAAATGTTAACTTTCAGAAAGGTCAACAGAGTGACGGGCTCCTGCTGGAATTCTCTCCGACCTCCAACCCATAAAACCAACCACGGAGAAATGAAACCCCGGGAAGCCCCCCAATCGAGCAGCCCCTTGCAATCCAAAGGGGTGTTTTACACGGCAGGGAAGCCGTGCACCAACCGAATCCATTTCCAGACTACACGGGCATCCGCCGGGTCTCTCTGCACGCTTCTACTGAGCAGCACACCAGACAAGTGAGATCTGGGCATGCTCAGTAGCACCGCAGCGAGGCTCCACCGTTACCTAATTGAGAATTATTGTTGCGCTATAGGAGCTGACTGGTGTGCCGCCGTCAGACATTATTGTGTAAGTCATCAAAGGGAAACGACGCCGAGAAGGGAGGGATTGAGATCCGTTCGAAAGAAGAATTGACCAATGGGAGCTATCATTTCTCCGACCCCCCCCCCCCCATCTAATCACTGATGATTACGAAGCTTGTTCGTATTCTCTGTAGTGTGTCCCAGTGAGGAATTGATGCATTAGCAACAAAACCCCCTCCTTACAAGCCATTGTCCCTCTGTTATCTAGCTATTGTCTGTATGTACCATAGTTATAGTTACATCCGATTTCCAGATCAGACAGCGCGTTCAGCTGTTTACCTTATGCTGATCTGCTCTAACCTGTGGATGGTTGTGTACATTTTCTCCCGAAACGTCTAACCCCTTGGCTGCCTGCTTGTCTTTTTCGGAGATCAAATACAATTTAACGGGAAATATCGAAATGCTATGTTAAATGCCTGAACACTTTGAGCAAGCTGCTGGATGTTTAATCATATCTGATTAGGAGGCAGGTAGCTTTCTGAAACACTGCATGAAGTCAAAGCAAGTCAGCGGGCATTGCACTACTTTGGGGTTATTTTCTAGCACAAACATTTCAAAGACTTCTGTGATAGCTTAAGGGTTCATTTATTTCCTGTCTGTTGAAAATAACACACTTCTTCCTTCATAATGCACCGGTCCTTGGTGAACAGTAGCCCATTATTTTTGATCTATGCAACGTGGGCACTTAATCAGCGTTAGTGAAGTGGTTTAGTCTTCATGTATTGTATAAAATGAACAGGGTTATGAAAAGGAAATGTATGCAAAGCTCCAAACAGCCAGGAACCTTGTGTCTGTAATGAAATAACCCCACAAGACAACTAGATCCTCCGCGTGGAACCATTTGAAATGGATGTCATCGCTCTTATTTACAGCATCACAGAAAAAGGTGAAGAGGACCTGAGTGACCCAGCTCCTTGTTGCAATGTCTGGGATGTTTAGGTCGGATTTGAGGAGGAGTCCTCTAACTGAGCTTCCACAAGCACCCACCCACCCACCTTTGGCCACTCCCTCTGCTTAACAACAATAGTACGTATTGCTTTGCCGTAACAATCATACAGAACACGCGTCAATAAAACAATGATCCACATGAATGGACAGAGCAGCATGTGGCCACATCCGATTGGCCTGTAGAACACGATCACAGGCCTGAATAGAGGTGCCGTAAATTCCTCATACTCCGGTATTCGAGGTTTTCGGCTCTTCCGCAATGAAGAGGGCATGACGAGCTCAGGGTCATGCGAGGGCCCCCCCCATCCCATCCACCAGCCAGTCAGACGGCTCCGCTTATCTATTCCTTAGGGCCCTCCCCCTTGTGTTTGCCTTTTCGGTTCTTCATTAGAAAACTACCTAGGGGACCATGATTCATCCAAACGGCCAGACAAAAGCCCAAGATAATGCCACTGTTCTCCTCTCATCCCATTTTCACCGTGCTTCCTCAGTCTGACTACACAGCCCTAGAATTCTAGAAAAGGAGCCAGATTCGCTCGCCCATCATCATTGGATCAAATGACCCAAACACCACATATGCCAAGCATGTGTAGTGGGGAGCAAATGATTCTGAAGTCTAATTCCATCTACGTATATCAAAACTCGACAGATGAACGGTGTTGGTGCTGCATATTCTGAACGTTCTCTAGAGCTGTGTGTGTGTGTGTGTGAACTCCCAGCTAGACACTGCCAGAGCTTTAGAGCAGAAAAGAGCAGTTCGCATAACAATTCGCAAGGGTTGAGTGTCTGGATTCCAAATGCACTGATTCATAGTAATTCATCCTCTCAGGAACAAACAAAACAATCAAAGCATCTGCTGATTCACAACTGAATCACTAAACACAACAAGCTCTTTCTGTCTCTCGCTCTTTCTTCTCCCAATTCAGTTTTTCTCTCTATTTCTGTGAGTCTCTCTGCACTGGGATAGCAGATTGGCATGTCTATAGCATGGGTGTTAGAGCAGTGACCTGTGTCCTCAGCCTTCCATTCCCTAAGCCGGCCTTTCGAAAGCTTGCGTTTCCTGGGGACTAAAATGGCGCCTCTTTACTTTGAGCGCCTCGCGTTTTGTAAAGAAAAGCTGGGTCTAGTCATTTTCTGAAGGTCTAATTCATGTCAACTCTACAGATCATTCAGCAAAACGTTTCAGTTTGGCAACGGGAGCTGAATCCCCTCAGCAGAAAGTAATTTAGCATTTGACGACTCACTGGATTGAAGCTAACTCCTAGGGTTTCCGACGGATCGTCATTCAGGCCTTTGTTCAAGAGCAGCCAGGTGAACTATCAGTCTGCCTCATAGCTGGGAACATTTGCACCAGGATACACAAAGCCGTGCTTAAGGCAATCACACAATTTCTATAAAAGAGTGTCAATGATATATTGTGAATGCATGGCTGGGCATTGTATAAAAGACATGGAAATCGGGGTAGACAGTTTAACTGAATCTGTTGTTGGCAAGTGTCTTGGGCCCTCGTTATATTTCCTGTGACTTATGGCTTGTAATATAACGGGAGGACAACAGCCCATAAAAAAACAACGGATGGCTTAGCCTGGCTGCTGTGACCCAGATGACTACTTCAGAAGCTGGTGTCATTCAGAAGACTGCTGTCTCCTACTACAGAGGAATGACACAGAGGGGAATGAAACACATTGATGACTCATGTAACCGCTCAAAAAGGCCGACAGGGACTTTTCAGTCACTCGCCTTTATTCAATCGACATGATTCAGATGTTCTAACATAAAGTGCAGGGCTATCCTCACTGATAAACATTCATTGGAGGAATCAGTGTGGTGGCAGCAGATCCGACTTTTCTCTGACTCACTATCTGAATCGCTTTCACGTGTCCGGTTCCTGTCAACGTGTCTCTTCTCAACTTTACAGACACAGTCCTGGATATCATATACTGATATGATTCTAGGTAACCTAATGTAATAGCATGTGGTGTGATGTTACACTAGGACAATGACACAGCTAAACGTCAACAGCGCGTGTCGCTAGACAGAATACACATGTTGTTAACGCCATCTGTTCTAAAATGTGCTCGTTGTACAAGATTCTAAACCGCACCGTAGGGTGCCTTGAAAAACACCTATCACCATGGAATTGATTGAGATCCAATGGTTGATATCCAGTAAGTGATGTTGCACCGCTAACACTTGAAAAACGATCATTCCAGATTGACACTGAGAAATGCAAAAGGAAAAAGACCACAACATTTTAGTTTGAAGTCTTTCACAAAACCATTCCGTTGCCGGCAATTGTTCTTATCCAATCCCAAATCTTAACCTTTACCAATTCTGAATACAATTTTACAGAGCTTGACAAAAAGGGAAGAGATGGCACCGCCGTGATCAAAACTTTAAGACATCTTTAAGAAACGACAGATACATGAATAAAGGTTGGAATTAAAATGTCAAGCCATGTTGCAATTCGGTTGGGTGTCTTTTACTTGGAGATTATGTTGGGAGTGTCATTACCATAAAATAGGACATTGGTGTATTTTCATTTTACTTTAAAACAAAAAAATCTACCGAAAGAAATCTGGCAGACCTTTAAAATGTATTAGACTGTAGAAAGATTTGAGATCCGTTCCAACACATTTGACTTCATCAGACTAAATTAGTTCTTTAATTAACCATGTCTTAACTCGGCCACAATATCAGACGACAACCAGTTGTGCTGGACTGAACGGCCTGACCAAAGACTAGTTAACGGTATCAGTGTCCAAGTATCTCCCATGTGATTCCCCTCTCTCTCTGTTAGCTCCCTTAAGCCAGTCAAATGTGGACAGTTTTTAAACAAACACTTTAACGAGCAACTTGCGCCTCTGCTTCATCCGCTTTGATGCCGCATCCATCTACAACTCGGCTGTCTGACACCACTGGATGGGTCAATGTGCTCCACTGACTAAACTTCAGACAGACAGTAGAAGGCGAGGCAGAGTGCAAAGGGTTAAATGTGAAGCATTAGTGACAGGTGTCAAAAGAATCCTGCGTATATCTGCATGCCAGAAGGAAGGTCACACACACACACACTAGCACATCCCAGTAATGGCAGCAGTATTCTTTAACGAGTAATGCTCATGCTGTACCAGACAATACCACAATGCAGTATGCGTTGCATTATGAAGCGAGAATCTACTTTTGTTTAACGACCATTTAACACACTTTGAGTTGAGGATAAGATTAAAACCGGAGGTCTTAAGACTGGACCCAGTGTATTACGGTACAGAACGTATCATTTGGTAATCAGCATGGATTACTTCTCCCTAGCAGAGGAAATCCCTTATTGTCAATGGACTAATAGGGATAAAACCCATAACGTCTATGACGATGTCCTGGCCCATTCGTGTTAGTCCAACAGGTGGCAATATCATGGCACAAAGGCCATCTGTTTCTTGCGGCGATCATCCATAATCCACTGTAGTAAAACCAGATAACACTGAGTGTAAAGTGACACATGACACGTTGAACCCTGTGTGACCTCTCTTTGAGAGGAGGGCATTCTGGAAGCGTTATTTACTCTCTCTCAGTCTGAGGGAAGCACAGCTACCCTCTGTGGTTGGCACGGACAAAGGTGAGTCCTAGATCAGTGTCTTTCCCATACATTATACTTCTGACATCCAGGACCACTTACTGGGTTCAATGGTTTTGTTTGCTGGTATTTCGATGTATAAAATGATTCACTGACATGTTGCAGCTCATGAATCTGCAACATAATCCATGAATAACTTAGAAAGATTAGGAAAGATTGCATAAATAGACAATGATCACATACTGCAGGATTGACAGTGTAGTTCTATGTCCTAAATTTGGCTTTCGATTACTCCCCAGAGAACATTTTGGTGAAGATGAAGCACATTTACAAAATGATGAGAGAAAAATGACAAATTATGTAAAATGAAGGAGGAAAATGGATGATGGTTGGATAATGGATTTCTACTGTACCACCCGACTCATACAGTCAGCAGGTTCCTGCTGCCTTTCCAAAAAGCGTCCATCTGCTGCCCCAAAACCGTAAAAGCTGAAAAGACTAAAGTCACTAACTCTTTTTCACATCGTTAACTTCAATTACTATGAAAAGGGCCTCTTCAGAACTTAAAGCCGAATACTATAGATATATGTCGCAGCTTTTACATTTATAAGTACATTTGGAAGTAAATGTATGTCTAAACTATGAGTCTCTCAGTGATCAGGCTACTGCAAGCAAATGGGAATCAGAAGACAATGCAATGGAAAGTCGAACTATTCTGTTGGAGGCTCTTTCATTGGGAAGCAGAATGTCCCTGGCATTTGAGTAGTAGACATGAAGGACAGATTCAGTGAAGGAGAGAAAGAAATTAGAAAATAAATGCTGGATTACTTTGTCATTCTTTGCTCGGCTTGATTTTGATTCCAGACAAGGAATTCAGGGTCGTACCTATCAGGAGACAGGCAGAAAGAAAGAAGGGAGGTGGGTGTCTCACACAAAGGAGCTTGACAGGAGGAAAATAATACTCATTTTGACTGTCTTTCTTTCTCAACACTTTTCATATTACACACTTCAGAACATGCACTAGATGATGTGATTGTGGCGGATGGGGGTCCTTAAAGGAGGGGTCTTACAAAAACCAAGAAATGGGTGGATAATAGCTCAACCAGCTAGTCCAATTATGGTCATCAGAACCACTACGGTAGATGGTGGAGAGATCCCCTTCGACATCCTTATGACTGTCATGCCAAAGTGAAATCTGGGTGGATGTTGTAGGACTCTGCTGTTCTATGGTTTAGGGGTTTCTGCTAAAAGGCGCCAGGAATTGAACCCCTGCAAACCATCGTTTTAAATTACAGCTATGTAACATCTTTAATTGTGATTGAGTATTTGACTAAATCATTGTTTCGCTGGTTGATTTTAAACATTATTTATGAAAACACATAATTCATAACTTTCCACAATGTCATGGTTTATCGTGCTCACTCATGCTCCACGTAGGGCACATCTCTCGACACAGAATATGAATTATGAACGGAGATCTGTTGTTGTGAGACCCAGCCTTTAACAGTAATGAATATGAAGTTAAATATGAAGTAACCAAATAAAGAGGGAGTCAGTTCTTATCTGAAGACGATTGTATTGATTGTGCATGTTGTGAAGTTGGTAGCAGCCAGCAAATGCAATGCATCACAAGTCAATCCACTGAAAGTGTGTGCAAATGCCAGAAGGCATGGCAGAACGAAAGCACAGACAGAGCAGTGTGGAAAAGAGCTGTAGTCCAAAAGAGGCGGTGAATGAAGAAAACAGAACAGGGAAAAAAAATGAAATCGTAGAAAATTCAAACACAGATATCGTTCTTTACACTTGTATTAGTGTATATTTAAATGGTGAGATTGAGAGTATTTTTTTTTTTTTATCCGATTATATGTCTATGCCCCGAAGTAATGAGCTCCTCTGGCAGACCCAAACACGAGCAATACAGAAATACAGCCATACAACTTAGAAATGAAGGCCACTGCCAGTGAAACCCTTTATAAAACACACACACAGACACACGCCCCCCACAAAAGTTACACAATGTTAAGTGAGGATTAACACAAGCTTCATGTGCCCCCCGGATAAATAGCGTCTGTGTCATTCCCAGTGGTACGGACAGGCCTTTAACCGGAAAACAGACGGGGAGGCCGTGAGGGGATTTGTGCTCCGTACTCCACCGTGGCCTGCCTGAAGGAGAGCAGAGGTGTGTTAGCGATGCTGCGGCAACATTCACCTGGGATCTTTCTGGATGCTGTCCACAGAAGGGGAGCGAGCCAGCGAGGCCTCCGGGGGCAGGGTGGGACCCGACTTGCTGTAGGGGGACTCGGTGGACGGGCAGAACTGGAGGGTGCGGTACGGGTTGGCGTAGTCGGAGGCCGAGCCGGGGGCAAAGCCGCCTCTCTGGTACGGCAACGTGCCCGAGGCGTTCTGGCTGCTCGTGCGCTGCAACGGGATGGAGTCAACACCGGGGGAGGGCGGGGCTACGGCAGGGGGGAAGTAAGGGAAGAGCAGAAAGTTCAGGACATGTTCACAAAACCGGTTTACTGGGTCTAGGCAGAGGAAGGAGCGAAGCGCAAGGGCGTCCGCCAGGGAAAACAGGCAAAGGGACACGAGAAGGCAAAGTCAAAAGAAAGGACACAACAATTACTGAACGAGAAGAAAACGGTCACAAAACAGACAACCAGAAATAGACTGACTGTGTCAAAAAAGACAGTAGATAATGATTGCACTAAATTAAATAAATGCTGTAATATCAAAGTTGTGTCAAGAAGCCTGTAAAAGAGAGACGGTCATGACAAGAAACGGGCATTCAACAGAAGGATGATTATTCACTCGGTTTTTCCACCGTTTAAAAGACCTTGGGCAGTCAATCAGTCACTTACTGGTAAACAAACTTTGTCTTTTCATAATCTTCCCGAAGAGCATTGAAAATGACCTTGTTTTCAAAACACTTTAAATTACAGACAATATTTTTTGGTTAAACATTTATGTCACAGGAATTCATTGAGGATAGCGATGAATGACTAACATTTTCATTTTCAATAAAGTCAGAGAAAAGGGAGGCCATTGCAAACTTTGTTTTCGGTCTAAAAAAAATCTACGACGTACACTGGCTTCCAATCAAATACAGTGGCAGACATAAAATAGTACTCAAACATCTATGTAGGTCAACGCTATTCAGAATAGACTACACTGTTCATCGGTCAAATAGCTAAAGAAAGAAACTGGACTGAGCGACCATTGTGGTGTTCTGGAGTCCAATCTGCTGGGCATCACATTACCATGCTAAACTTCTCTTCCTGGTCATGGCTCAAACACCACTACTCCTAATCCTAGCCATGTTGAAGAGACCAATCTATTTATCTATTTCTAGGAAGCACCGTTTTCTGCCAGCTAAACACAAAGCAAGAGTTGAATAGTGTTTTCTGTGGTAGCAAACTCTCTGACAGCCATCAGTTGTGCTTAACACATGGGCACTACAACCGGGCAGCTCACAGTAGTACCAGCCTTGGATACATGGTATATTAGACCAATTCACATTGGCTGAATGCTGTAAATGCCGAAAAACAAATTGAAACAATGTTGTAGCACCGTCAGGAATTTAAACTGGTTTACACAACGTTGTCCCGTCGCAACAGAGTTAGTCATGCAACTGGGATTCTGAGTTCATTATAAAGACATACTTTGTGGTTTTTGGGTATAAAACCACGTTAAATCAACCGATGGTAAATGTTTCTCTTGGGTTTGCCGGAAGGGCATCAAAGACTAGGATGAGCGTCAGCAAGGGAGGGGTGCAGTGATGGCTGGCAGGATTTAAGCCAAATGTTTTCAAAGACTATCCACCATCTTAACACATGCTCAATGAAGCACCAGTAGAAGTCCTAATATCCCCACAGGTCTTTTATAATAAAATAAGCATGTAAACCCCACAAACAGGAAGCAATATTGTAACCCAACTGGCTAGCCTTTATGGAACTATAAAGCTTTTTAGACTGCACACTTGGACTAAGTCATTTGCAGTTATATGAGGGGGGAATTCTGTTGAGGGGAGACACATGCTCATTAAAGGAGGTATTAGGAGAAATTCTGAGGAGTGCATTTGACCATGGTGCGTGCCTCAGACTCAAGTTCTCAATGCTTAAGCGGCAATTCTGCTAGATAAACTGAGATTAATTTCTGTCTAATATCTAATTATCCAATGATCTGTGACCGCAAAACAAATTGCCATCAAAATACTAATCAGATTTGCATACCTGAACTGAAAAATTGAGATAAGCTAAACGATCTGATGGTGCGATGAATATGCTAATCTTGTTTTTTTTTTTACTTTGGTTGTTCAAAAAAAAAAAACAGTTCAACAGCCCACCGTCTAAGTTCAAACGGGAGGAGCTAAATGTGAGGCCCTTAATGGAATAGCTGCTTCATTTGGGCTTGGTTGTGTTTGCTTAATTCCCATCCAATTCTGACAATACTCAATTCATTGTTTCATCGAGTAGATTATACTTATCAAGTACTATTCACGTGCTCAAGTCAAAACCTCAAAGAGACAATAAAATATTATCAGCGAAATGTAGACGACAGTCTCCTCCGCCACCCACCGACTGACGATGCACCGTGGGACCACACTGACCGGCGGAGCTATAAGCGGATCTCCAGAGCAGCAATCCAGGGGCTACGGACCGTCTCACTCACCCTGGTTGTGATTGAGGCCCCTGAGAGAGGGCTTCTGGTAGACCCTGTCTTCGTAGATGGGGTCGATGTGGTGTTCAGGAGACTGGAGGGGTCGCATCTCTGAGCCCAGGTGACTGTGTTGACTGCTGTAGGAGCCGCGGGAGCCTGAACGCCGCCACACAAACAAGTCATCACACGGCTCCGGACGCGGTCGGCCGCGTTCGAGGAGCAAAGAAAAAGCGAGCGCCCAATAATACATGAGATATGTGTCAACCCACCAGCCAGACTGCCCGGTCTCCCGAGGGTGGCGTTGGCATACAGCTCGTGGGAGATCTTGTACTGGTCGGAGGAGTGCATCATCCGCTTGGTAGGGGACAGGGTGGCGTAGCTGCCCACCGTCGAGCTCAGCTGGTGGAGGGGCGACGAGCCCGAGGCGGAGGACAGGCCCGCGGACCCCACCACCATGTTTATGGGGGAGCTGGTGCTGTAGGACTTGGCCAGCCGGCTGGGGGACTGCTTGGGCGACGAGACCCGCTGCAGGGTGGCATAGCTGGGCATGTCCGAGGCCGAGCCCAGGCGCTGGAGCTTGGTGGGGGAGCCCACGGCCTGCACGGAGTGGGGGGAGCTGACGCGCTGGGCGGGCAGGGTGGAGCAGGAGTAGTACATGGAGGGAGCGGGCACGGCGTCGGGCATGTGGAAGGCGCTGCCATGGCTCTGGGCGAACGACTCTCTGTCTCTGGCCTGGGAGGAGTCCAAGCCCGCAGCCAGCTGGGCCGCGCGGCTAGACGTCACCTGGAGGAGAGCGGGGGGGGGAGCCGGCGTTAGACACGCGCACGGTGAGGCCAGATGAGCCGGCAGGCTACGGGTGGGTTCTAAATGGCAATTCGTTCCCATAGGGGTCTGGTCAGAACCAGGGCACTACGTAGGGACGTGAGTGTTAGTTGGGGAACCATCACCTGATTGTAACTGTGGACGGCCCCTCCCACTTGGCCACCACGGGGCAGGGCCTCGAGTGCCTGGTTGCTGTGGTAACCGGCTGGGTAAGCGAGTGAGCCGTCTTGATTGTTCAGCTGCAATGCACTCTGGGATAGCAGGCCTTGTCCTGTTTTTTTTTGTGTTTTTTTTTTGCAAGGAAAGAATAGTACATTTTCACATTTCAAGACACAGCTGATTATATATTGAGAGTGAAATATTTAGACAACCTCCTACCGTCTGTCTCTGTAACTCACTATAATCTGTACATCTCTGGATTTCTCTCTGTCTGTTTCTCGGTCTCCCTGTTTCTAGGGAACAGTGAGCGTTTATTTGATGTCTCTAGCTCTGTGTCTCTCTTTACCACTCTCTTGTCTCTCACCCTCTCCCGTTTCTTTCTACTCTCTTATTTCTCTCTACTCTATTATCTCTTTCTATTCTCTTGTTACTCTCTACCTCTCTTGTCTCTCTTTACCTCTATTATCTCTATCAATTCTCTTGTCTCTTTCTACCTCTCTTATCTCTCTTTACCTGTATTATCTCTATCAATTATCTTCTCTTTCTACCTCTCTTGTCTCCATTTACCTCTATTATCTCCATCAATTATCTTATCTCTTTCTACCTCTCTTGTCTCTCTTTACCTCTATTATCTCTATCAATTCTCTGGTCTCTTTCTACATCTTTTGTCCCTCTACTGTCTTTTGTCTCTTTACCTTTATCATCTTTCTCTTAGTTATCCAGTTTAATTTGTCCCTCCGGCATTTGCCAGTTAATCTCTCTCTCTAACGATCACAGAGGATATGGAAATTCTTCTCCCTCTCTCTGTTGTCCTCCCTTTTTTCTCACCCTCAATAAAACTAAATAGTCTTTATCGAAAGGGGAAGTAAGGTGACAGTGTCATGGAATACATCAAATATTAGTAGTCAGACCAATGGCAAGAGAAGACCAATGTCAATAGAAGAAATAATAACACAAATAACACAAACACATCTTAATTATTAACAACCGTTGCTACAGCAACAATAGTAAGTAATGAGAATAGTACTACAATAGAACACTAAAATAGTAGGATGCCAGTGTTAAAATGGCAAAAAAGCTTGAAGGCATGACATAAAACAGTTGTATCAACGGCTATGCTTCACATTGTGGCAGGAGGCCACATACTTGACTGCCAAATAAACACACTTAGCTTTTTAACCAATGTGTTTTATTCTTCTTCTTTTATGTTCTCAAATTCATTGTAGTTACTGATCATTTTGGGAAAGAAAAAGTCTCTGAGGTCTTAGCATTAGTCAAAATGTAATAGGAAATGCAGATCTGCCTCCCAATCTCCCTGGTAACAATAAACACAACCTGTTCTCTCTGGGTAACCAGGTGTGCCTGTGATGACCAGTCTCTATCGCTGTTTTTTTGTCAGTCACAGTGGTCAGATGGTCAGTGAATGTGTATTGTATGTTTACAGGGATATAGCATTGGAGTTCTCTAATGTTTTCCCAATAGTTAACATAATACATGTTTTGGGTTATAATCAGTTTGGGCCAAATTGTCTCAGTAAGGTTGACTGTAGTTTGTGAAGGTTACCCCCAACCTTACTCAATAAGGACACTTTTCAGGGCTTTATTGTGAAAGGAGTGAGCTTTGCTTGTTTTTAAGTGGTTTTAAAAAGGTTATAAAACAAGAGGCTGAAATCCATTAATGATGCATATTCTGCCCTGCGTGCATTATTTGAGATTTATCTATGTAATCCAATAATTCTATCAAAGTTTGCATGGAAGATATCAATTGGATATTTCCCCAATTATTTTAACTCTTGATAGATTAAAGGACCCCACTCTTCACACCCACATTGGATTTAGTGTAGATTAAAATATTTTAATTGATTCGTCATTTTGGATGTCTTTGGATAAGGTAAAAACGCCCTTCTTGCTTCCTCTTTAGTCCCTCTCCCTCGTTCCCTATCCTTGACCCAGACAGGCAGAGACGGAGAGAGCGTGCATAATTGATCAGGAGGAACGGGGAGTGACTGGGCACAACTGGTGCAGAATGAGGCCAAAAACACGGGTAATCACAGACTACATAGTCTTTTGGCCCACCTGCAGCTCTCTGGCACGAGTCATTTTAATAACACGAAAGTAAAACGAACGCTGATCAGCATTTATGTGCATCGACAAACCTAACATAACAGCGCCATTAGCCTTGACTCAAATAGTAGCATCAACACTACATTTCCATATACCTATATGTTCCTTTCGTTACACCTGCAATATTACGGCGTGTATTGTAAATTGCGAAAGCTTTGAAAGTCGAAATGGAACGACAGTCACGCAATAAAAAAAAGAAATACAGTATAGTAGAACACTATTTTGCTGTCTGATACGGCTATCACTGCCGTGCGCGTGTCTAAGTAAAATGCTTTGAACCGTTTCGGCGTGACCTGTTTCATGGCGACACCGCGTTTACATCGATGAGCCTCCCTCGCCTTGGCAACCTTCACACCTACCACATTTACTCTCACATCCGTGTTCTGGCAACACCAACCTCATTTTCACATTAGTGTGAAGTCGCTGGCAATTTGTGTCCAATACGAGCCTCTGCAACACTCTGCCATTCCTACAGGGAAACCACACAAGCACGGTCCCCAAAACGCTCACGCAAACACGCACACGAACATGCTCAAGCGCTGAAAGCCACTCCGGCATGGTTTTCATTCAGGAAAAGTGAGCTAGGTTTAAGTCCGGCGAATGCAGTAGCAAGTGACTGTATTATTTAACGTGTGACATTCATCTTCAAGCTGGGAAAGGAAAACGACAGCATAAAGGTATTTGGGACCGCTACCATGCCTTTGAGAGTATTTCATGAATACATAATGTCAAAGCACTAGCCATTTTTGAGAAAGGATTTCAGGAAGGGAATATAACACGTCAAAGAACAGTCCATTTGTGTGTGTGGTAAAGTGTAGTAGACCAACAGAGCAGAAGAATATCCCAGACGTGGTACTCTTTCAGTGGGTGTTAGATATGCAAGGATTGACCCCTTTATTCATCTGATCTACGACCTGCATTCTCTATCAACACATTTCAATATTTCATCAAGACCCTATTTTTAGCCTTACTGCTTGAGAGGGAGTGAGATGAGTGTGAAGTGCACAGTGTATGACACACGCACACACACACACACTCAAACACACACAGCACGCGTTTTTCCACACATGCAGATTCATACATTTCTAGCACCTAAGCCTGCTGGTCTTTTCAGCCTATTGAATATAGTTGTGATTACTTTAGTAGTGGCTGATTTTAAACTGTATTCCTTGTACATGTGTGTAGTACGCTGCGCTCAAAGGAAGTTGCAGACAACTCCGCTAGACATCATTTCCATATCAAACGATTGACATGTGGGATCTCTCCTGACAGCTAATACTATCTCAGTGGCTCTTAGGAGGAATATGATCATTTTCTCGGATCAAATAAAGCGAGGGCATCTGGGATTGAAGAAAACAATACAAACAACTGTACTGAATGGAGAACGCAAGAGTGCGAAGAGCCTTGAACACCTGCGGTGTCTATTTCCTGATTGAAACATTCACGGTCAGTGCACTACAGAAGAGAGACCTATCACCTAGCATTTCTCTATCTGGTTGATTTTGTACAGGTCATTACTGACATTTTTCTTGACATTTACAATATTGATGAAATTCATCAAGTTTGAAAAATGTCCAAGTTCCTGTGAAATATGTTGGTTTTAGCCATATTATTCGACAGTCATTTTCTAATTGCTAATATATCTTTCTGTTTTCAGGAATTCACAAATTCTAAATGACATTGTAAATAGACATAGGACACAATGTCATTCAACGTTGTAATAAAACAGTTTAATTCAGGACATGAGGAAGGTTTTCTTACTGTCACCTGTGGAAAATTCTTGGGAGTCAAGAATCCCAGATTCCTGGAGTGACCTGATGCAGGAATCCACTAGTTCTAACCCGGTCGTCAGTTCCTCTTCAATGTCCTTCTGTCCGTCTGTGGAGACAGCAAAACATGCCTCAGTAATACTCGTTACTAGTTTATTGTGAAGATCAAGGTTTACTTGAAAGGCGCTCGATAACAAACATGTTGACCATGCAACCATTTCTTTTTTTGGCCTACGTTGTGGCAACGGCTAGTTTGTCTTAAACAATTAAAAAATGCAATCAACATCCAATTCCAAAATATTGCGTTTAACATTTTGCGTGTAGCAATTGCAGACATAAGATCAACAGAGTGAAAACAACTAAAGAAATAAATGAAATAAAAATAAGCCGAAAGCCCTGTTCTTCAGAGTTCCATTAACAGGGTCAGTCTCGAGAAAATGATCTATGTGTCCTCTGTCTTATGTCTTCAGTCTTGGAAACATTACAGAGCCAAGAGATAAGGACATACACAAGAGGTTTAAGATCAGTGTTAATCTTTCCTCTGTAGCGGCAGGCCTCAAGGTTGAGGCTTCTGGCAGCAGACACTTGGACCTCTACCCTATTAGAGGCATAAGGATGATCACCATTGTTTTAACTCGGGGATAAATCTTTGTTCATCCTCACAGCGAAACACTTCTTAGCTCCTCATTGAAACTCCTGCAGTCAATCACTGGGGAGAACCGAGGCGGAATCCTAAATACAGCCCCATTGAACTCGTTCGGGATCTTTGACCACTAGCCTCAATAAAATCCTAAATTACTTGTATTCTTTTATTGTCTTTAGAAGAGACCATTCCGTGGTGAATGCTTTTGTCCGACCCCATCACTCTGGTGTCAACTGGACGCTCACATCGGAGCCCGGGACCCACGAGGCAGACAGAGAACGGTTGCTGTTCTATCTGACATATGGTGATTGCTGTCAAGACCCAGTAGGGAGGCACGGTTCACCAGGGCTGTGACGGTCCTGGAATTTCAGGTCACGATAATTCCTATCTCTATTCAGCCCCGAACAGTATGCCCCTGTTAACGCAGCCAGAGAGTCAAACACAGTGGCAATGTGGTGGAAAATGTAGTCAGTTTGTAACAAGGCAGCAAAACAGGTGTTTATAACCAATGCTAAAACTCTTTCCACACTAGCATAAAATTCCATTTTGAATGCGTACAAGTGTTTCAGTGGCCTGGACCATGGGACATGTGACAACCTCATCCATAACCACTTCTCCTGATCCGGGTCCACTATCATTTTCTGTCACCATAACCATGCACGGTTGAAGTGAGGTTTGCATCATAATAGACAAGATGGTGAAGGACAGATTGCGATGTGCTCACCTTGGTTATTCCAGCGAAACTTCTCATCTGCTGAGCTGAACGAGAGAAGGAAAGAGGTGGAGGTCAGTACACAAGAACAGCACACATTCCTCTTCCTCTCCCATAGATTCTTATCCAAAAAGCACCGCCCCTGGTCACTACCTGGTGGCTGGCCATTTACATTCATTTATTCACTAGGAATCCAATTCTGTAGACATTCCCTGCAATACATTTGTACCTCACAGGGACCGGTACCCTTAGAGACAGAAGGGTGGGGCTGATTGGCTGCCACAGACTGGGGGGAGGGTGGGGTTCACTTCCTTCTTCAGTGTGGTGTTGACTGTCGGACTAGACGCCACTAAGCCTGAACAGGGTCTCCCTCCAGGGGGTAGGTGAGAGGAGGGGGGTTACATGACACCACCCGGAGAGGCGGGGACACGTGGTCTGGGGGGGGACGGGCTTAAGCCGTGGGCGACAGACTGCCCCTCCCCTCCCACGAAGTATTACACATGTCATAGTGAGGGGAAAGAACACACATTCCAGCCCTTTATCACACGGTACCTCGTCCCCTGGCCTACTTCCCACAAGCTACAGGGAGGGTTAGGAACACATCCCTGAAAACACACAGACCAAGGCCAGTTACAGGAATAGCTAGTTACAGGACAAGGCCAGTTACAGGAAAGGACAGTTGCAGGACAAGGCCAGTTAAAGGAATGGACAGTTACAGGACATGGCCAATTACAGGAGAAGGCCAATCCGAGAACAAGGCCAGTTACAGGAGAAGGCCAATCAGAGAACAAGGCCAGTTACAGGACAAGGCCAGTTACAGGACAAGGCCAGTTACAGGACAAGGCCAGTCAGAGGACAAGGCCAGTCAGAGGACAAGGCAAGTTACAGGACAAGGCCTGTTACAAGACAAAGCCAGGTACAGGACACGGACAGCTACAGGACAAGGCCAGTTACAGGAATACAGGGCCAGAAAAGACTACATACACATCTCACCAGTAATTGCAGCCCGACGTCGTTCACAGATACCTTCAATATTGGCATAATGACATAATGACTCTGCCAGTGTTTTGAGGTTACTGTCAGGGGTGCTTAACTTAATGTGGGCTATGTTTGTAATTCTACATGAGTGGATGACTATTCCGGGTGGTGAAACGGTTCCCCGCTGAGAAGGGCTGCCAGCTTATCAGACAAGAGACGGTGCGAGTGGCGCTTCAGTCATTATCATTCCCTCAGGGAATATGTTGTTGCGGTGGCTAACCCCCAGCCCATCATAAAGTCTGTACATCAGATAACCACGCCGGGATCGATGGGAGATTACATCCCTGATTCGGAGGAGCACACAAACCCCAAAAAAATCCTAATCACAATGGATCCTAGAGAATGGGAGCTTGAGCGGAATATTGAGCCCTCCACTTCCCCTGATCAATGTGATTGTCACAAGCAGACTGGCCGTCCCGACTCGGACTGCCTCAGAGCTCTGACCACTGGGCTCAACGGTCATTCAGCGTCCCTTTGGCCAAGTAGCAGCTGCTAAATCATCGCATTGATTTGTCCTCCGCGGAGTGTGCGGGGTTTCATATCGTGAGCCTGCCTCTGTTTACACTGGGGTGACGAATTGCCAGAGAAAAACAAACGCCACATGTTAATGGGGTCTGTGCATTGGCCCGCGAGCGCTCATTCATCACTGGCCCTTTATTGGACAATACGCGCACACACAACAACACACCGTAACACACAATAACATAGCAGAACACACAACAACACACCAGAATGTGGCAGGCGGGGAAATAGAGCAGAGAGGGAGAGGCTGTTTAGGCTTGAGCAGCCCTCTCTGTTGACCTGAAAGGAGAGCTGATATCCAGTGGCTGTCATCACTCTCCGGTCCATCATAATAGTTTCCCCTTCGTTTTGGGACATTTTATTGGCCAAGCCTGTAGTTCCACGTCTTCAAGTCCTGAGCTTTTTGAAAAGAAAAAAAAACGTCAGGGCTCGTACCGGAAAAACATCACTGGACCGAAACCAGAATAGCCCGCGTAAAACTGGGAGGCCATATTGCGTCTGGCCGACCCCGCCCTACGCGAGACCGCTGGGCACTGTCGGTGTGCCGTGTCGGGGACACCGGGTGCTCAACTCCTAGGGGCTCAGACCGCTGCGCCTCTTGGGATCCCTTACGCCTTGAACACTCCATACTCCGGGATCTGGGAGGCCGCTGTGTTTATACGGCAGGTCACAACCCAAGTACGTATATATCTCCATAGCCATTTTAACTCAAGCCTTTGTTCCTTCCATTGATTCGCCACTGCACAATCTATCCAATCTGGCTGGATAATTAACTATAAAAGAGGCCGAGGCGTAATTGATGGTGTGATTAACTGGGTGTGCAGCTGCAGGTTCCTGTTTGTATCCGTTAATCACCGTTAATCCCCTGCTTTCATGGAGTCGTGCCGGATATTGACAGACAGTGGAGTTGCGGGTCACATGCCGTGGTGAGATCGTCAATATCAGCCATCACTCATATAATTATGGTAGGAGGTAATGAAAGAAGCACATGACCTACCATTCGTGGCGAACCGCTGTGCCATTGTGTGTGTGTGTGTGCGTGCTGTGTGTGTGTGTGCTGTGTTGGTGCTGAGAGAGTGAGTTGAGGAG
>JACXGK010000530.1:25528-64044 GCA_016801125.1 Novumbra hubbsi
CCCCCCCCCCCCCCCCCCCCATATACAGCACAGTAATGAAACACTGAATATACAGCACTGACAAACTCAACATACAATACATTAACACTGAGTGTGCGTAACATTAGAGCAATACAGAACGTGATTTCCTAGAGATGCATTTGGACAGCACTTTCCCTCTCCGCGACACGACGGCTGTGACCTTTTTCGCCGCACAAGAGCTCATCACCGAAGCTCCCCTTGCTATCCATGCCAGAGATACACGGACGAGAGCCGCGTGCCTTTCGTGGCGTGTGGCATTTGGATGTTGCAACTCACACTCCTTCAAGGCAGATCTTGATCAAACGTTCATAAAATGGATGCTGCGGTGTAGGAGGGAGGAGGAGGGAGGAGGTGTAGAGCCATTCTGAAACAGTCTCCATTATGTCAGGCTGTGACAGGGTAGAGCGGAGGTAGGATACATCCATTGTTCTCCTCAGATGAATGTGAAAGGAGAGAGCAGAGGAGAGCAGATGAGAGCAGGAGACAGCAGGGCAGGGAAGAAACAGAAAGGGGAGGGAAGGAACAGGAAGGGGATGGGAGGAACAGGAAGGGGATGGGAGGAACAGAAAGGGGAGGGAAGTGAAAAGAAGAAGAGGGAAGGAACAGGAAGAAGAAGAAAGGAATGGGAAGGGGAGGTAAGGAACAGGAAGTAGAGGGAAGGAACAGGAAGTAGAGGGAAGGAACAGGAAGAGGAGGTACAGAGCAGGGAGAAGAGGGAAGGGCAAGGAAGAGCAGGCAAGGGACGGGAGGGAACAGGAGAGTTACAGGATGGACTAGTCCCACACTTTACATTCTATAAATATACAGAAGCTAGTTACACACTGAATGGAGAGTGGAGAGCTGACACATTGAGTACAAACAATCCCTTCACTTATCCTATAAAAGGGAAAGGACCTCTTATAACCTGTCTTAATGCAGGCTATAACAGGGAGAGTCCACTGCCTCCTCGTAACATCCAATCGTCGCAAGAATAGAGGGTCGGAGAGTGTGTGATTACATAGACACAGAAGAGGAGCTGAACGCAGAATAGTGTGTTTAACTAAATTGTCAGGAGAGAGTGAACGCCTCGCTCATCTAAGCAGAGAGCACGTTGGGACCAGCGAGGTTTTAGCTCCTTGCTAACACCCCCTGCTCAGAGTGCTATCCACTCATGCAACACCACACTGGTGGCGTCCGTGTCATAATGCCATAGAGATTCCATGAGATGGTACAAATGAGTACATCCCGAAGGCACTCATCCGCTAAAATAGCTGAGACCCCCCCCAGCGTCCATTACAGGAGCGGGCGAGCGCAAAGATCATACTTATCATACCTCCCATAGCACGACAGGGAGAAAAAGAAAGAGAGGGAGCGGTAGAGAGAGGGAGAGAAAGGATGAGAGGGCTAAAATGTGAACGGCTTAGCCACGATGAATAATGCCAGAGATAGCGGACAGAAATCCGGTCATTTTATCCGTTCAATAAACACATTTGGAATCTAATTATAATCCATCTCTATTTTTCTGCTCGTCCCGGTTAATATGTTTTATCAGGGGCAGGCACAATGGCGCCCACATCCCTAGTGTGCACCAGCGCATTGAAATCACGGGTCGGAAAACACCGTCGTGAGAAAAGGGGCCTGTGACTGTGAAAAGAGGCAGACAGCCCTCACTGGAAATGAATTCTCCTATTTCGACCCCAGGAGAAACAGACCGACTGTTGGGGAGAGGAATCTGCTGAGTCAGGGGACTGAGGCTCATTGTTAAGGCGTTGGTTTGCCAGGCTGCTCCTGAGTGGAAGAAGAAGAGGCCAGGTGCCTTACTGACCTGTTATCTGCCCAGACAGAACCCCTCCACAGCAAATGCAGTGTACTACTCATGACAGGTGCGCTACAGAGAATAAGGTGCCGTTTTGGATGCACACTGTTGTTCTGACTAGGCCCTGCATCCTATAAAGTTCATAGGTGAGGCTGAACATGATCCATCGAAGCGTATTTGTAACGCGCATTTACCACAATATGGATTACAAAGGGCAATATCCCTGGGACGAGGTTTCACAGTGCATAGCAAAAACTAGAATGTTATACGAGATGTGAAATAGTAAAAAACATTAGACACAATAATCTAGTAAAACCATAGCACAATAACAGTTTGTCTGAGCGACCAATAAAATGAAATGAGATTAACCCTCACTGTGATGAATTATAATATTAACAGGTTAATGCAAACACTTCAAAACGGGTGTAATGTCTGCTCTTCTTCTGGTCTTTGTTAGCACGTATGCTGCTGCATTCTGACTTAATTATCATTGGCTAATGTTTTTGGAGGGAAAACGGTTGCAACTGGTAGCCCTATTAGCTCAAATGCTACAGCTGCACCAGACATTCATTGGCTGCCTTAAGTATTATGATTAATTGGAAGAGGATATGGAATAATGATGTGAAAACACAAACCTACCTCTGTGAAACACTGAATTTTTTCTTCCTTCTTTTACTGAAATCAGCCTCCCTCTCGTCTCTTTAAAGGGATCATGTTTTCCTTTGTTAGGGGACAATCAGTGACCCACCCGTTAGTTTCTACTGTCAGGTTGAGGAGCTATTATTATCTTAATGGACACCTTATTGTCAGCAGGTCTAGCACCCTCAGGCCAATTAGTCCTGAGCCCAGGGGACTGTGTTTCCCAAACCCAGGCAATTTATAACTCCCATTGACATTGGATTGTGATGATTAGTGGCCCCATATGGTGAACGCTAGGTCAGACCAAACTGTCTCAGGTGATCCTCGAAATTGGGGAAATTGAATTCATAACCTGCCAAATTGGACCTTCTCCACTGATCACAGTCCAAGAAGGACTGCGACTAGACGAGCAGAATCTGAGCCATGTTGTCTCTCTCCATGATGCTAGCTCTGTCCCATGTGGAAACTGAGCCATGTTGTCTCTCTCCATGATGCTAGCTCTGTCCCATGTGGAAACTGAGCCACCACCCCTCCGCTGGGCCGCCTCCGGTTGTGACGGACACAGACCTCTGGTACGCGGGTGGAGAGCAGCGATCTCTCTGGCTGGCCCTGGCAGACACAGAGATGGAGGCTAAGCTGTCAAAATGGTTTTGGACCGGAGCGCCTCGCTCCATTAAGAGATCTCTGCCACATTCGTTATCGGTTGTGACATGATGAGCGACGGCCAGCTGTATAATGGAGTGGCAGGCGGAGATATATTTAGGTCGGCTCTCTGACGGAGTCACATCCAAGATGGCAGTCTCCACCCCGCTTTCCATTTTGACACGCGACTTCCCCGCTAGCAGAACGGAGTCATTACGACGTCCCCGGGGTTGATTTATGGTCCACTGAATGTCACTGGATGTCCTTAGGACGTCCCCTGTTTGCTGGGGCCGCACGGATGCAACTGATTTAGTGTTTGTTATGTCAGCTATGTTTACTGTGGGATTCCACAGCAGCACCATGTCAGCTTGCATTTTATAGCATCCGTGGCACGGAGCCACGCTGATGATGCATTACACTTGAAGGGAAGAGCCGAGGAGGAACTGAGTTGAGCTGACCGGGTTTTCCCGGATTCTTAGAGGCACGGTAAACCAGGTGTTCTCTTTATCCCACCGCGCCGAGCATTCCTTCCTGTCCCGTGCTCTCATCCAGCTGGAGGCCCGGCTCATCTACTCTCAAGGTCTCCAACTGGACGCTTTTGACCTGGAGTATTTACGTCAGCAAGGCCGGACTCGGGTTGACGGAGTTGAGCCGGAGTTATCCGGCCGGAACCTTGACTCCCAGCCAGTCATCCAGTCAGTCAATCTGGGCTGGCTTGAAGGCTTTCATCACTGTTTAGGCATGACGGATCGGCCGGCCAATCAATATGCTCTGTCTTCCCCTACTGTACAGGGGAGGCCGTTAGGATGAGTCATTCAGTAGCGCAGACACCCTTAATAAGCCTAATATCCTTTACAATAAGACAGGGTCTGTCTGCAGCACTCCAGGGTACAAAGCAGACGGCTGGCGAAGCCAGAAGAGCTATGGGGGGATGGGGGGGGGGGGGGGGTTTAAAGCGTCTATTACTCCAGACAGCCCTTCCATTGCCTTCAAGTGTAAGAAGTCTTTAACCTTGTCACTTGCTTAGATCAATAAGGAACCCTTTATGGATCGTACCGGATGATATCATTTAGAATTCAGGTGACGACTGGGTTAGGAGAATAAACAGAATCCATGGAAGAAGAGAGAGAGAGGGAGTAACAAAATGGAGGTACATTTATAAAACAATACATTACAGAGACCATTTCCTTATAATGTCATCCACAAGTTGTATGAGAAAATGCAGGTAAATTGATCAAAATTTGATGTCCTCTCTTATTCACTTTTTCACATTGGTTTGAAACAAACATATCAAGCAGTCCATTCACCTGCACAGCATTCAAGTTCAAAGCCATTGCTTTTGGGTGCCCTTTTATAAGATCCAGAACAAACGCAGCAAATTTCAAGACCCTTCCCCAACATGCATTTGCCTGCCGTTCTATCCATTCAAAAGCGGTGGTTAAACATGCTTGGATTGCATAACGCAAATCCAAAGGCTTCGACATTCTCATATCGAAGCGTGTCAGTGGCAGAAATTCCAGCATGATGACATTTAAAAGCAACGACGAGCATGGCACCACACAGGCAAGGACGCGTCTCTCACTCTGAATGTCTAAATTACACCCTAGAGGACATTACTTTAAACCAGTGCCCAGAGAGGTCCATGGGGCTCTGGTGAAAAGCAGTGCACTGTTAACGGATAAGGGGTCCATTGGGGAGTGGAGAATGCGCTAAAGCCACAGGAGCCGGGAGAGGCTAAGCTGGCAGCAAAAAACGCTCCGACAGCTTCTGCTTAATACCCCCTCGCTGTGCGCGACAGACAGCGTCGGGAGGCAGACGAACCCACGCCCTGGGAAGTGTTTCTCAGTACGAAACCACCAGCACCTCGCGTCGCCAGCAGGGGCCGTTTAGGGAGAGACACCTGGGCTCTGCCTACAGGAGCCCTTGTCAGAACGTCAGATGAGCAGGCTGTACAGTTCACCACAACGCGGTCCACACACGCGGCCCAGGAAAAGATACAGCGCATCGAACTAGTCCCCCCCCCCCCCCCAGGCAGTCAGATTTCCGCTGAGGCGATATTAGGTGTGTGTGATGGAATGTCAGAGAATTAGTGTTTCAGGAATTTCACTTGAATTTCACTGGGGTGGATGCAATGAGAAATATTTAGGACATGGTTAAATATAGCTGAATGGTCTGTATACATTAGGCATGAATTGGATGATGATCCAACCCAGGCATTTCTTTTCCGCTGCACTTCCAAGTTCATTTTCTCTGGGATAATGATTACTGTAACAATAAAAGCATACTGTTACCAGCAAATATGGTAATACAAAGTCTGTTTCATCCTCAGATCACATGTGCTGTATCTACTTGATTAGTATCCCACAGAGACATCCTTTCAATTCACATAAAACAGAAGACATTGGTCTATAGATATTGACCAGTGGAATCCAATACTGGCTTGTCTACTTGCAAACCCATCCGGTCTGGAGTGGTGAGACCTTCCATTAATACCTGGTCTGAAGGATACATGGGATATGATCTCCTGTCTTTTAGTAGAAAAGATAGAGCTCCTCTATTACCCCCAGCCAAATCACTCCCTACCCCCTGCATCCCTCAACCCTGACCTTCGCAGTAACCTTCAGGGATCTGACACTCAGGTTCAGGGAGCAACAGAGGGTATGTCCTTCAAGCATCAGACCACCCTGATTGCAATAGAAAATCAATTTCCATCCTCTCTTTCATATCAAACCTTTTTGACAGGTAAACAGTCTGTCCTCCAAAGTATCCATTTAAAACACATGAAAACAAACTCTCCTAATGATGTGTCCCGTCAGAGAGGAGATGAGCTGTCAAGATGACATCCGGACGAGGTCCTCAGAAAGGCCCTTGAAACTGGAGACCCATTTGAATGGAGGAAGATTTTTAAAGGTCAGTGATTGAACCATAATATTTCAGTCAACTTTAATTCATTCCTACATGGGAATATAAAGTAGATGTGATATGTTTCTGGAATTCTTTAAAATAGGTCACACTTGGGTAGTAAGTATCCTGATGGATTCACTCTGAATGGAAAACAGCACTAAAAGTGATGTGTCTGGAGCAGGTACCATGGGAAATAGGCAGACAGCATCACAAATATCAGCTCCTAGGTTCAGTCAAGCTTATCAGAATGCTAAACAACAAAAGCTAAATGTACACTAACCACAAACTGAGCAGCTGTCAGTCACAGTATAGTAGTTTTGGCCCAAAACCAGTGTTTCCCCTAGTACTGTTTACATGAGTAGTGACCCAATGGGGAATGTTTCTGAAATTCTACAAATGTTGCCATGGTTATGTGTGTTGTTATTAGGGCTACTTGTCTCTATACCTGTGGCTGGCAATTAGCAATCGGTCATAGTTCTTCCGTGCCTGTGGTTTTCCAGCAGCAGCTGACAGCGGCCAACATGTAAGCGGCTGTGTTGTTGCTAAAACAAAGACGCTGTGCCAAGTTGTTCTGCGGGGGTTAGCTGAGGAAGGATAGAGAGGAGGACCTCACTGTCCCATCTTTGTTGTAATTATCTGGTTTTGTGAGCTTTTGTCTACCTTTCTGCTGTTGCTTTGATAGGTATGTGTTGGTTTTCTATTCCCTTCTTTTAGACGCTCCCCTCCCTATAATGTAAACCCTTCTCACCTACTGTTACCTACACGTACAACCCATGTGGAACCCCTGTTTTTGGCAGCCTCTGGAATTGACAATATGCTGCCCTTTAATCAATTTACTTTTACCTGGCGGAGACATGGATCACCCCAGAAGACACGAACGTCTGACAACCTGTCCTCTTGACCCTATCCCTTCCTCCCATCCCCGGACCATTTCTGTAGACCTTTTACCTCACCTTACATTCCTCATCAACTCCTCCCAATCCACTGGCTCTGTTCCCTCTGACTTAAAGTAAGCTTGTGTCGCCCCCCTCCTCAAGAAACCAACTCTTAATCCCCCGGATGTTCAAAACTACCGATCGGTATCCCTTCTTACTTTTCTTCCTAAACACTTAAGTGTCTCTGAGGCTCTGACAGAGGCTCTCCACAATACAAAGCCTTTCCTCTGTTATTACCTTGATCTATCCATTTCCTTTGACACTGTGAACCACCAGATCCTCCTCTCCACACTCTCTGAGCTGGGGGTCTCAGGTTCTGCCCACTCTTGGTTTGCATCCTACCTGGCAGGCCACTCTAGGTTGTGACTACGCCACAGATTCTCACTGCTGGTGTACCCCAGGGATCAGTCCTTGGCCCACTCTTCTTTTCTCTCTACAAAAGGTCACTTGGCTCTGTCTGTCATCTCCACACATGGCCTGTCCTCTAATTGTGACACAGATGACACTCCACTATTCTGCTCAGGTTGCAACATGCTGGGCCGACCTCAAGTTAGATGTCAGCCCACCACATCAAGTTAAACCTTAGTAGGCTGCTCTCCCAGGGAAGGCCTGCCTAAGCCAATATTTGCCTATCATGGTGGACAACCCCACGTTGGACCCCTAACAGAGCGCGAATAACCTCTGCGTAATTCTCTGCCAAAATCAAAGCAGTGACTTGCTCTTGTAGAATCATGCTGTACAACATCTGCAGAATTTGACCCTATCTTACACAGGAAGATACTCAAGCGCTGATCCAGTCACTTGTCTTCTCCCATCTGGACTATTGCAGTGCACGGTTGGCTGGGCTCCTCACTTGTGCCATCAAGCCCTTGCAACTGATCCACAATGCTGCAGCCCATCTTGTGTTTAACCTTTCCAAATTCACCCATGTCACCCCTCTCCTCCGCAAGCTCATTTGGCTTCTGGTAGAAGCTACATGACCAAGGTGCTTGCCGGTGGTGAAGCAAAGGCAATTGCACCTACCTAACTGTAGGCTATGATTAAACACTAGAACATACAACCCTGCCACATCATGTCTTCTAGTCACCAAACCCTCAAGTATGGGCAGCTCCCGCTTAGGCCAGGCAAAACTCTTCCCTGTATTGGCGCCTCAATGGTAGAACAAACATCCCCTTGAAGCCAAGACAGCTCCTGCCAATCTTCCCAAAAATCTGAAAACCTACCTCTTTGATGAGAATCTTAATTAACTGGTGTATCCCCAAACCACCCACATAAAGAGCTTAACTTTGTTCCTGGCACTGACTTTGCCAACTAAGGGCTTCAATGAAGGAAAGTTTACTTAAAATGATTGTCAGATGTTGGTTTTCCAAGACCCTAAGAAGAATGTCCTTATTGTTCTGGATAAGAGTGTCTTCTAAATGACAGAACTGTCAACTTACATGGAAGAATATCAACACAGTTTTCTGTGTTTTTAAACAAATAAACATTTTAAATATTCATTTTTAGTAGTATTAATTTTAAGCATTCTTTTCACAAAATTCTAATATTATTTATAGTAAAGCACCTTTTCTCATTTTAAAGCAGGGAATCTCTGCTTTGACCAAATCTGTTCAGTTTAGTTAATGACAGTTCTTACTACTTCAAATGATGTCTTTACATATTTGATCATACTTAACCTGGATTGAGTCATGATTCCGAAAAAATCCCCTGAAATGTTAACTGCAAGGGCCTGTCAGAGCAAAATTAATTTACGGGGAGAAAACAATGAATACAAGGTGACAGATAAGTTCTAACGAACCCATGTTGATAAACAAAAAACTAGGCCTGTGGCTGTAATTGAGAAGCCTTCTGACCTAGCAACAGCTGGAAGCTGGTGTGAGATGTGTATGATTGACTGTTTCTATGTTTATCTGCAGGAGTCTGAGCCTCTTGGTTTGAAGTGACTGGTGAGGTAGCATGTGCTACACCAGACATTTGACCTGGCCTGACGTATTAAGACAGCAAAACAAAGACTTTTCGGAGCGGGTGCAAAATTCGCATCTGTTATTATCTTTCAACATCAGAATTGACTTTGACAATCACCAAAATATTTGATGGAGGCGTTATGGAAATTATACATTTCTACAATAGTAAATCCACTAGTTTGCCAGACAATTATCTATTCAATGTTTTGACAACCTGGAGCAGATGCATAAAAGTTTATTGTGAATTCTTGGGTATAATCCGCTAAATGGATCATAGAAACATATGTACACAAAACACAATACAATTGCTACTGAATGTTCGGTCGTGTCGGGTCATTCCACTGATCGTCTGATTGGAGGGACACAAATCCCATGCAACATTTTCCATTGCTCATCCTATTATCAAGGTTTCTACAGAGAGACAGAGTTTAGCGCTTAAGAGGTCGAGTGGTTAATTGGAAATGAAAACAAGTGATTTTAGACCATCTAGCTCATTGTTTGTCTGCAAATCGAATCGAGAATTACAATACAAAGATGACTAATTAGTTTTGAGGATGAAATCTCTCCTGGGTTACAGTATACAGTATACACACAAACGAGGCAATATTGTGCTACGTGGACCCCAGATTGTCACATCAGGCTTAGCAATTACCACCTTTGTGTGCTAGGCTGCCAAGCCCGTTTCTTATTGTGTCAGTTCTGTCCTGGGATTGGTGGGATGTGTAACAGCTACGGGTAAAAGACGTTAAATGTAACGACGGCTGTGAACGTCTTATCTACCCGGCTTCTCGGCATAAGGCTGAGCACCACATAGTTACAAGGACTGTCCGCCTCCGAACCAAACGCAACAAAAAGCCCACTGAGCAGAGTTACTGAAACAGACAGGCAGGGAGTATGGGAGTTACGGCCACTCCAATGAGCACACCTGATGAAAAAAGACAGGGGAGGAGCTGGCATCCCAGAGGAATAAAAGAAGGCCGATATCAATAGAGAGAAAGGGAGAGAGGGCCATGTCGTGCCACTCTCCTGAACACACCTGATGCTACTCATGCTGCCAGTTTCAGATCCTAGCTTGCATCTCTCCAGTTGGGTGGCGACAATCTGCCGTTCGGCTTCCAGCTCTCGAGTCAGTCGCTCAAATTGCAACTCCTGCAGAAAGAAATTAGGATTTGTTAATGCCACTGGGCGAGCATCTACATTACTGCATTCATGAATCAAATGACTATTGGCAATGATTTACACAAACGTTTAAACTACAGTAGGCCAGATCACGCACATTTTTACTAGCAGTTCATTAAGTTAAGAGGTTTTTAGTAAAGAGCTTATGATTAAGAAACTGCAGTACAAAAACAAAATCCACAAATCAGTAACTATTAGATTACACTGTTTTGGTTTCTAATTGGTAAACTGACCCAATGACGATTTGGATAATGAAATTAGTTTTGAAGTAGACTGCTAAATTGCACATGTGAAGCTTGGTTACATTAGCACAAACACTACAATAAACTGTGCTACCAGCAAAAAATCCCCTAGAGCTTCTTAAGAATAATTACTGAGACTATTCCATCTAAGCAATCGGTCTAATTTAGTCTCAGGCAATTCCAGTCAATACTACTTCTTTTGTGACAAGGCTGGAATTAGTCCACTGGCCACAAAAACTCTCCCTGGAGCAGTTCAATTAAAATCTGCTGCTACCACATGTATCACCTGCTATTATGGGCAATAGTCCACAAGATTGAACTCCTCAAAAACACCCCGTAAAACTCCTGTTAAAAATTTTAAATAGCTTCACAGAGCCAATTGATAAGTCAGAATTGCATTGAAATGCACTTCACTTGATGGATATATTAGCTGTATACATTACATAACTTTGAACAACCAAACAACAAGCTATTGTCCGGCGATAATCGAAATCTACCAATACACATATTTTGCATAACTTTAAAAACAACTATAATGCTAAAGTTGCAGCATTTACAATTTTGAAGAACTAAAAACGGAATAAAAGAAACAATGATTATTTCTTGTTTAAGTCCTTGTTGTAATTTATCCAGGAGCTAGTTAGCTAACCCACGGACCCTTACTATTCCCTCAAATTGTAGCACAACAACAAAACACCTGTTGACGCCAAAAAGAAAACAACCAGCCATACCTTCACATGGACCATACTTCACAGAAAGCAACAAACAGAAGAATATCCCACTTTTTGCCCAACATGTCCACAAGTTCATCTGTCCTGATCAAGAAAGCGTCATTAGAGAAAACGGCAAGCCCAGTGGTGACTGCCTCCCAGCAGTAAAGAATAGGAGTTCAGCCAGGCACAAAGGTCTCCATGGCAACAGAGAATTTAGAACCCCTTTGGCATTATTTATGCAACATTGCATCACAAAAGGGCCCTCCCACCCGTCTGCCTGCCAAATCCTGCCGCTCTCCAATCACTCTTTTGACTGCTCCTCTCCTCAACACCATCTGCGCCCCCGCTGAGAAAGCAGAGAGGGGGGTGGCGGGGTGGAGGTTGGGAGGGGGGAGGCCGGTAAGGGGCAGTGGGGGGGGGGGGGGGGGTTGGGGGACGGACTCCAAAGACTGTGTGGGAACGTGACTGTATGCGCTGTGGGGTTGAGGCGGGCAGCAGTGTCTTTCCTCTCCACTCTCCCTTCCCCTCTCCGTCGCTGTGCATTGTGCTCTCCAGGGAAGACTGTTCTGCCTCAGTGCCACTCTCTGGGCCTGGCTCTGCCTCGCTGAGAAGGGAATTGACAGTACAGCGGCATGTCATAGCCACGGTTTAAATATAGCTCCTGAAAAAGTTGCACAAGGGTCTGCCATGGGACAGAAGACAGGGCCACAGAAGGTTGCCATGACAAAATCACAATTTGCCTTCTGTCAGTCACACCGTAGAGACTGTATATTTACAGTAGACCCTCCTGTCAGTCACACCGTAGAGACTGTATATTCACAGTAGACCCTCCTGTCACTCACTCCGTAGAGACTGTATATTTACAGTAGACCCTCCTGTCAGTCACACCGTAGAGACTGTATATTCACAGTAGACCCTCCTGTCAGTCACACCGTAAAGACTGTATATTTACAGTAGACCCTCCTGTCACTCACTCCGTAGAGACTGTATATTTACAGTAGACTTTCCTGTCAGTCACACCGTAGAGACTGTATATTCACAGTAGACCCTCCTGTCAGTCACACCGTAAAGACTGTATATTTACAGTAGACCCTCCTGTCACTCACTCCGTAGAGACTGTATATTTACAGTACATCCTCCTGTCAGTCACACCATAAAGAATTGATATTATTAAAAAAATCAATACATTTAAAGTAATTTGGTTCACATGAAGACTGATGGAGCTGAAGGCAGCTGAGGCTGAACACGAGTTGACTGAGTCTAAATGAATAACAAAGCTCTTCGTATGCAAAGCCATCTCCTCACAAACTCATTTCTTTATTCAAATCATCATTGGGTCAGTTTACCAATTCTAAACCATGGTCAGAATTTACATAGCCAAGCTTAACAACACACGCTGGAACTGACTGAGTCAGAGATTGAAATTGTTTGTAGGATTGTTCCGGCGTACTGTGAAAGAGTGTAGAATTAGCTGATTTTAAATGTGTGTGCGGTAGGACTAGAGAAATATCCATTAAACCCTCAAATGAAGTTGTCTCAATGTGGAGACGGTTCAGTCGAAAAGCTTGCCTGATAATTGCATCAGAAGAAACAACATCATCTAGTATACTTCCAGTCCATTACTAATGAAGAGACAGCAAAAGGACTAAGACAGAGAGAATGAGTGAGAGATGGATTGAGAAGGAGAAATGGGAAGAAGGGTAAGGAGATGTATGCCCAATAGCTTGCAAACAGTACATCCCTGAAAACACCCATTAAACCTATTAGTTGGTAGAATAAATGACTAGGGGACAGAAGATGGGATTCTGTGGCTCCAGGAAACTGGTTGTTGTCCTCCAGTAGAAAGGCCTAATTGTGCCCTGCGGTGCTCAGACTGACATTTACGTTTCTCAGAGGAGACAATTTGATTACAAAAAGTAATTCTGGGTATGCCTCACACATTCTTTTCGGGGTTTAATCCATTTTATAAAAACCCAGAGGTGACGTTGATGAGTATAAAACCAAAGGCAAGTACCAGCCTGAAACATGATTAGAGCAGGAAAAGGTTGTTTTAGAATGTGATACACAGGCTCGTATTTCGACTACAGAAAATATGGAACATTCATATGAGGCTGTCCTACAAATACTATTTAACTCAAAATATTAGGTTGAAATACAAGGTAGGCTAATAATCCTATGGTAATCGTATTGGCTAAACCTGAGTAGAGGCAGGAATTAGGATCTAGGAACCTATGGGCTTTAAAATCTTTGGCTTAAATACTCCAGTTGAGACAACATTTCAAGCTTCTCCAGGGTTGACTAAAAGCTCACCAGTATTGCTGACTGCTTTCTTATTCGTCAGCTAAGTAACGCAGTGCTGGATTTCAGATTGATCTCTCTAATGCTCCATTCTAAATTGTTAGGGCAACTGTCTAAGCCTCTCAAATTGCACTTCTACCTCTCTGCAATGGTTGTCTGAATCACTCATTCGAGCCCCCAGCCAGGTACCAAGCCTAAGCATTCACACGTTCAATTCCCACAGTATTTCCACCAAGAGTCAACGGACAGCCAACCAACGGTCTTAAAAACACTTTACTGTCTAAAATAAAGGAAATTTAAGGAGATGAGCACTTCGGATCCCTGTCTTTTCCACAGTAAAACCCTCTCACTGAATATTTAAATCCCTTCTTATAATATCACTTCTTATAGTACAATGTAGTGACAGGGCCTGTGTACAGACTCAGATGGCATCAGATATGTTTCAGAGGCACAGGTACTGGTAATTGGCAAATCCCAGAAAACAACCAACGCAAGGAGTAGGCTTTGTGACAAATGGGACAACGACCAACAACACTGGATAATCACCAGTAAATTCTGAGTAAAACCTAATAAAAGTGTATCAGAGGCAAGGGGATGTCAGCAATCAGTCAGAAATCAGTCAGCAGTCAGTCAGTCGTCAGTCAGCTGCCAGTCAGCAGTCAATCAACCAATTAACATTAAGGATCTCCATGAGCCTCGCCTCCTCACTACAACCTTGACACTCGCTGAGTCAGGAGTGTCCACATCAAACATATGAAAACTTTGATTGGACATGACCGACATGCTAAATAAATAACACTCGAAAGTCTGCAAAATAGGGACAGTACAACTGCTCTGATTGATGGCCTAGTTGATAAAATTATGCAAAACGCTGTTATGCAAAATGATGACACGGGTAAATTGGGGGGAGGTAAAATGACTTAATGTCATTATGATAATGCCAACCACGATAAGGACTTGTTTACAGTAAGAGAGAGAGAAAAAACGCTGGATAGACTCCTCTTGGATTGCACAATTATCCCTATAGAGGTTCAATCTGGGGGGGCTCTGTCCAAATCTTAGGCACGCTGTATCAAAGGTGGCTTCATGAGCTGTCGATATCTGCAAGTTTAGACAACAAAATAATCTAGCGTCTCAAGTCTTCTTCGAATATGTCTCAGGAAAATGTAGCAAAATGTAAACAATCTCTAGTGTTTTAATCTCTCTCTTGAAATGCAAACAGGCCCAGAGGCAACTGAAATGACTTCACTCGAGCAAAACCCATTTGTTTAAACAGCCAATAAGTCTTAAGTGGTGACCATGAAAAGAGCATGTTAGCGTTCTCTCGCTCGCCCCGAAACTAAATAACTGCTGGAATATTCTATCTTTATGCATACCCCGCAGTATGTTTGATATGCCAGTGTGCTGAACACAATCACGTTGATTTACATTCCGATTGTGTCCGCACATATAGACTACTTTCCGTCTGAGGGCTCGGGCTGGTTTAGTTTGCTCTCCCTGTTTCTGGCTGCTAATTTCTTTTTCGAGACCCTATTGTGAGAGAAAAATATGAGGCGTCACTCGGGCATGTACAACTACTTTAAACCATGGTCTCGACAGATCCAAATGAGGCCCAATCAGAACCAAGAGTAGCGAAACGTTAATCACCCCATAAGAGAGCCATTCCAAATATATATATTTTTTAATTCGGGTCAGAAAGTTTCACCTTAATTGAAACCCATTAAACTTTCTTCCCAAGCCACGGTAAGGCAGACAATACCGAAGCGGGAAAGCTGAGGCAGGGGGTGGGTTACGTGTTGTTGCTCATGCTTGACCTCTCCACTCTTACAGCGCCATAATAACCAGGAAGCAGACACCTCCTAATTGTGTCCACTGCGGAAAAGCATCAACAATGAAAACGTGTCTCTTTTATTCCTAATGCTGTCAACGGAAAGGAAAAGAATAAGCCAACAATGATTGAGGGGCACCGGAATAAATGTAAGCATACACACACACACCCCTCTGTAAGCATGCCTTTTGGCTTTTATTTTTTTCCATCCTGATAGGAGGGCCATTAGCGTGTCCCAGAGCAGCCCATGGGGCCATACCATTCGTGCCTTTGGCCCACTTTACTATTCCACAGTCCCTTTCCTTCTGCTGAAAGCACGAGAAGGTTTCAGTGTAACCAGTGTCACGGTGCCAGAGACGGCCATGCCTCGTTCCCATCCACACACATGCTCCTGGAGCAACTCTAAAATGGCTGCCTTTCAGAAGAAACCCTTACAATATATTACTACCGCTGAGGGATACATCAAGTGGATACCTTCATAGTGTGTCTACAAGCCATTTCAAACTCAACTCCTCAATCACATTTTATACAATGACATTCCAAAGATGTGCCCTCCTAATAACATTGAATTGCTTATCGACACACCATTGTAAAGGTGACAGAGACAGTACATGTTGAACTAGTGCAGGCTGTTTTAAATACACTTGTTCTTGATATCCTCCTTATATATTCTTCCCGCAAATCAGTGTCTGTCCACGGCACTGTATATTACACTCATGGCATTAACTACTTGTCTCCCGGCCTCACTGCTCCATGTAGAACTCTGTCAGGTCCACCTCATCACCAGGGAGCCACACTAAATAGAATCGTTTCAGGCACTGAACAGAATCTTTGTGGGAAATATGTAATGAGGCTGTTGGTAGCTTTATGCCCTGACCGGACCAATACTCTAACCGTCATTTCAGATGGCCATCAGTTCGTAACCCGTGTATAGCACGGCTATGTTAGTTAACAGGCAGATTCCTACAGGGTAAGTCTGCATTACAGCTTCTTCTAAATGAAGATGCTATCTGCAGTCTGTGGCCACTGGTTGTAAAGGGTCACTATCGAGGCAAAGAGACTCCCCAGATAATAGGGTTCTATTTCATGCTGATTTGTGCCCCTTGTCAACAAAGCCACTAGCTTTCACACTTGGAATTTAACGGATTACAAGGTGTGATAGTGATTATACTTATAGACTATTCAAATATAAACAAAATATGAATTGTCCAGCCCAAAACGGGAGGTTTAAACTGATATCTATAGACATACTGGCAAAGCCAATAGAATGCTGTCATGATGTTCCTTCCATGGACCTTATTCTTTCTATGGAAATGATCCCTGTACTACACACACAGAACGAGGATGGAAGCCCTCACCTGTTCCTTGACGGAGGCCAGGATGGCTGACGTGGTCTCCGTCTCGGATCCATCTCCGTTGGAGGTGTTTAGCACTGGGCTCAGCATGCTGGGGTTCTCAGAGTCAGATGCTGCGTGCGGAACTGGCATACCTCCTGCAAGGCAAAGCGCCGGATTAACAGTCCGCATCAGCAGGTATCTTGTCACCATTAGCGGGGACATACTGATGTAGCCATTGAGGGAAGCCTGGCTGACCTGACCATGTAAATCAGAATCAGCTTTATTACCCAGTTGGTTTACATATAATATATTATGGAATAACATGTAATAAATACATACAAATACAATGAAAGATCTGGCATTAGCCCGGCTACATTGAGGGAGCGATGCTCATCCAAACATATTTCCTACTTCACACTATTCCTAACCCTAGAATTAGGAGGACATACCGTAAGAGGGTACTTTGCGTTCTCCGTATAGAATCTGGATACAAAAAAGATTAATCTGGTGTAATCAGATTGAGGATATAGCTAACACTTGTAAACTGTATCTGTCACATGGTAATCTGCCCGGTAATCATCTAGTCGAGATGTACTCATGATGCCAGCGAGTGAGTGTGTGTGTGTGTGTGGTTGACAATAACACTGCAGTCACTGAAGGAGACAGGACATAAGTCCCCAGATAAGCCTGATGTAGTGAGAGCTCAAACAGTGGCCGCGACAACAACTCAGATGACAAGCCCCTAAAAGCTGATGAAAGCGTGATGTCACAATTGATCCATCCAATCCTCGTCTCTGCGCCCCGTGGCACTTGCCAGATTGCCCGGTCGGGTTGAAGGTAAGGGGAAGTGGACCCTCGCCCAGGAGACAGGAGCTTGACTATTCTGGGATGCAAGACAGGCAACAAGCCCTGGACACCTCTAACATGGCTGACCAGCATCCATCCCTCGTCATCCATTTTAGTGATCCTCTCTCACTCTCTCTCTCTCTCCAGCCCCCTCCCCTTATTCTCCCTCTCTCACTCTCTCTCTCTCACTCTCTTGACCTAGTTCAGTGCTTCCTCATCTCTCTTCCAGTCGGTGAGTTCTAAACACTGGGCCACTTGTCAGACAGAATGTCATCTCTTGCCACGGTTTCCTCCCTCTGGGGTCACCACACCTCATGTCACCCTTATCTTTCATTAGCATGCAGCTCTGCCTGGGTTACATACTAGCAGAATAAATGACACCACACATACATTGTTACATTCAAGATATGTACAGCAAGGGCTTTTCTGCGGTAGGATTATCCAAATTGACATATTTTGTTTAAAGAGTGAAACAAAATGAAACATTTTCCATGTCCCTACCAGACGTCCTGTTTGGCCATCTGTGCAGACAGAATGGATGGTAAGGAAACATGAAAATGGATTACACTGTAAATCAATAAGTCAACATAACCCCGCTAAGCATCCGAAATACCTTACTATATGATGCTGTAGGCGGCAGCCATTTCTATGTCAAATTTGCAGTTTGTGACCAGATCCTAAACATTGGTATATCTGCTTAACCAGAACCAGCCATGCACCATCTGTGCTTCCTCTACGTTATGTTGCTTAAGTCATACTAAGACATTGAATTGCCACTGATTTGATACATTTCAAACATAATTGCTTCATATGTTGATCTCACTCAATACAAACAATGATTGGAAAGAGGCCTCAGGATATTGCTCTACAATGTATTGTCATCATCACAACACTGTCATATTAATCCTCTATCTTCTACAGTTGGCCGACCCACGTACATTTGCACAAAGAAAAGCACTCATTGAAATTTCCAAAGATTTCCAAAGATTAATTTTGATTCCCAAAGCTTGAGACCGTAAATTCCTACCTAAAATGCCCGGTGAAGTCAAACACTAGATGTTCCTGGGTTTGATATATTGTATATTTTACACACTGTAAGGAGAAAATAATGCTGTGACATTTGAATAATTATGATAATGCCATTTTAAAAGAGCCTGACATTTGTGGATTTGGTAGGATGCTGTTTGGGACTGCATGGTGACACATACATTAGTTAACAGACCAACAAGAAACAGTTATAAACCTCTCTAGTTATAGATTTACTGTTCCAACTCCTCGTAGGCTAACATGGCAAAAGTCCTGCATGACATAATTGCTCTTTGCTTAAAAGCTTTTTACTGTTTAATTTTAATTGAAAACAATCAAATTGTTATAGTTAATTGCTAAAAAGGAATGATTAAACACTGAGATGAAAAAAGGCTACATAAGACCTCTAAGCATCTCAGTATGTGACCGCATCGGAAATCATGGTTTTGGAGAGTATTGGAGTGTCCCTTGTTGTCTCATTAAAACTTCCTGCAACATTTACTTTTCTATGGTAGTCACCCAAGTCTAGACACATTCCCTTAACTTAATATTATAAGCATGCCGTCAACGTCCGACGCTAGGTGTTATAACAAGTACATTAACATCAGACGCTCCCTGTCAAGATGTCAGTGGAGGCCCATCTACCTTAAAATAACTCTCGGTACAGTAATGGACAGCTTAGTGTTCCACCACGCACACAACATGACTGTTACGTGAGGATGGCTTGGAGAACAGTAAAATCATTGTGGGCATTCAACCAAATGGTGGCATATGAAATATTTATTTAATATATCCTTTTAAAAATGATATACACCACCAGCATAATAATTGGGTCTTTGACATTTGTTTTCCTAATTTGGTGCAATTCTACGTAGTTACACAACAATCATGACATATTCTTTGTAGTTACACAACAATCATGAGATATTTCAGGCAGGATAGTGAATACTACCACTTCTGTTACTACCAGTACTACAAATAAATCTGATTATCTCAAAGGTTATTCCACCACAAAACATTCTGTAATCATTTATGTATGAAACCTATATATAATTCAAGATATTTAGTCTTTACTCAATACAATAAATGATTGATAACACATTTAAAACCTCCATTTAATTACAGATATTCTCTTTTACACAAAGTGATTGGAGTAAACTGATACAGTATTAACAGTATTAGGTTATATACAATTAATTTACCAATCACAGTAGCATTTCTTTTACCCATCACCTTTATTAGGAATTTGTCTGATTCTCCAGACAAATTCAACGAGCTTCAATCAAGTCTAACTCAGGTATTGGGCAACGTTTTCTAGCAGATGTCAAGGTATGTCCTGAGACACCCAATGAAACGTGGTGCCTTAGATTCGGGCAGCACCCCTTAGTTGGAGGAACCCCCACATTAACCCACTACAAATAGAACTTCATGGTATCACACAAGCCAAGCACACAAAATACCCTTGCAATAAGTGTCGAAGAGAAATGGTGCTGGCTTTCTGCTTCTTGCCCTCCATAATATGTTTGATGCAGGCCCCGGGTAAGAGAGGAAGGCGATAGCCTGAGTTTAAAAAATACAGTCAGCAGCGGATACAGAGATGCTGCAGAATGCAGAAACTACTGACATCTTCAGGTGCAAAGTGCTGCATTATTTCCTATAATCCCCGTAATGCTTTGAAAAATAAAGACCTCTGAAATTGTCCATTTCCATGCGTGACATTTAAGAAGAGACCCTTCTTGCCGGAATCTGTATTATGTAATGTATTAATAAAGGCCTTCGGGTGCTATAGACTGTAATATTATCAGTGTGGCAGACATTATTTGAGAGAGGAGCCATCTGAGGCTATTGATTGGAGCTCTCCGGGCAGTATCAAGCGATTATGGTGGCTTCTAAGCCATCTGCAGATGTAGACACATCGGTGGCTATAGGTGGACAGCAGGGAACTGGGCCTTGTTTAAGATCCAATGGACTGTAATGCTTTAACCTTCACAGCTTTTACTCTCTAACACCTTCATGAAACCACCGTTAGTCATACAGAGATGTCCCGGTAACTCTAATTAGATTGGGTGACTCTGTCCCAGTGACAAGACGGAGAAAAACATGATTTCATTCATCTCCCCTTTTCTCTATTTACTCAGGGAGAAACACATTGAGAACCTGTCCTCCCATTAGAAGGTGCCCTGTTTGCCTGGTTAAAACCCCCAGCAAAAATAGAAGAACAATACAAGAACAACAAGCACTCCAACATTTTGGATTCAAATTAGAGTCAGTTTGACATCTCTACTGCAGTACACCCCTATCTGCAGGGCCAAGCTGTCAGCTTACAAATCCTCTCAGCACTCTATCACTGAGTCGTCCTAATGGGTGGCTGTGGACCACGGACCCGTTCTCCACCGTATTGCTTCGGTCAAACAGGAATCTGAGGCGAAGCATTTCCTGGTAACCGCGCTCCGGCTAGCATTCAGAACTTTGGGGGAGACACATTCTGATACGGGAGTGTTCTGTTGGTCTGGTGTTGTAACGGACAAAGGGAACACGTCGTCCAGGAAAACATTTCCACACTCCCATCTCTGGGGGGAAGTGGCGACAGGGTCTAGGTGCCGCGCCAAGTCTTGATGAGCACATCAGGTGCGGCCAATTAGGACTCGTCAGTCACAGCGCCAGCTCGGAGCTTGGAGAGGCGGGAGGCGGCCGGCTGGTTGGGCGGTCATTAGGGCTTTTCGGTTTGCATGGGGACCTTTATTCTAGGTATGCCCGTTGGAGATTTGCTTTTTTCCACGCCTTTATTTTCGTTACCATCTGAACATAGAACAATCCTCCTCGGCTTGTGATTCAGCACCCAGCTGGCCCTGGACCAAGGAGATATAGCTTTCTCCTGGGTACGACCACATTGACTGATGTGTCAAGTAGCTGCACGCGTTAATTACAGTTCCAGATTATGCAGCTAGACCTTAGACCTCGAGAAATAACGTGAATGAGAACAACAGAAGCACTAGGCCAGAAGCGAAGGAAAGAGGAAGAAATTAGGTTGTATGGTAAAGATTTTCGAATCCAATTATCTTTTTTTATAACAATATCTGGTCCGGGACATCAGTCCATAGTAAGTGTTTAAGTACACGCCATTAAGGCACTGACCATATATTTAACTACAGAAGGCCATTCCCTTGGGTGTTAACTCAAATGTATTTTTCCACTAACAAAAGTCCCCCCTCAGTATATTTTGATGGTAAAATCTATTTGTTCAGATGAACCATCGTGTATGTTTGTCCTGTTTCCCATGACCTGTGAAGGCACCCTTTCCTGATTCCCGTCAGCTGTGCCTCATTAGTTGGCTATTTAAACCCCGGTGTGTCTTGTCTCCGTGTGTGTTATTGTCACTGTTCAGTGTTGCCGTACGTACGGTACTGCCGTTATTTCTCCGTGCCTATGAGCACGTTTGCTCCTTTGCCAGCCGTTCAAGGCTTTGTCGCGGTTCTTATTAAACTACCGACCTCTTGTACTCACCTGCGCCTTGATCCGGTTTATTTGTTCATATTGACATCACATAGAGCACAGGTGTCAAACCGGTTCCACGGAGGGGCGAGTGTCTGCAGGTTTTTACTCTCACCTTGTACTTGATCGATTAATTGTATCACTAATTGGTTAGGTTCTACCCTCACCTGGTTGTGTAGGTCTGGACTGGGAACCAATTAACAGGAGAAAACAAAAACCTGCAGACACACGGCCCTCCGTGGAACCGGTTTGACACCCCGACATAGAGGGTACATTCTCTTCAGATGGAGGGTATGGCTGACGATGTCTCCGCATCATAAATTATTTGGTGACATGACTGTAACATAGATACAGTACGGAGGCATTTAGGTTGTTTTTTCAATGTGTAGAACTGCATGTAAAAAAACTATGAACTGTATGTATGTAAAAAAGTATGACCTAAACCAAAAATATGTTCATATTATCTAGTTTGAACTGCTTTTTAGCTGAAAAATACTTTGACCACAAGCAACAATCTCTAGCCGTGTTATCAACTTCGAAAAGTAATAAAATATATATTTTTTGTCTCTACATAACCACTTTTGACCCAATTACATGATAATTGTTCCGGAACAACTCAATGGTTCCAATGGCTACGTGTCTATAGGTTAAGGTTTATAAAAATGTCATTATAACATAACCCAGGCCTCCCACAGCCCGAATGTCAATGACCTAGCGAAGACATCAGCATGCCAAAGCAATTAAAGAGCTCCTGGAATAATGTCCTCAAAGGAGCGTAACACACAAATGATAAAGTGTAATTATGTGGGGCTTGCTGTGATAAAACAATCCTGAGTGCTTATTAACATTTTCTATTACAAACGCTGCACTGATTAGGTTAGGTTTGAGTGCATTTTGTTTTCTCTCAACAGAACACCAGTGTCTGGTTCATTTTATTGACTAGCTAATTTAATTAAACCAACGGCACGTTTTCAATGTAACTACACATAATGGATACGTTAACTGGTGTCGCCGAACAATAGACTTGGCCTCTTTGCACTCTTATCGAAGCGTTCCAGTGGACCGGGTCATCCAGACCCTTATGGGTGCTTCGCCCCTCATGTCCAGCCGCTATCCAGAAGAACCCCTGTATGTTCCCCTGTGTTCTCTAGTGAACAACATGCTGGGGGAGGGGGCGTTGACCTACTGTACTGGCCCATTAAGCCACAGCTCGGCACCAGGGAGAGAAGGACCGGCGCCTCCGCTGATTGTTCAGGCATTAACCAACTAAACCAACCCATGGCGGAGCACCGATCCAGGCAGTCGAGGGCCTAACGGCCCAACGTGAAGCCTGTGGTGCAGCTTCAGCTGTTGCGCGGCCTGGTTTTCTCCCAGCCCAAGGCAACAGTCTCCCTGCAGAACGTTGGCTCTACTTGCCCGGTGGGAAACACAGCCACCTCACACAACCACCGACTCTGACAACGGACGCGTCATGACACGATGACAGAACAACGTCCGGGCCATCGCACACATCGGCTGGATTTAGGAGCTCTTACAACATTTTTATTCAAGAAATATCAACCGCCATGTTTTAGCGTGTGTTTATAAAACCTTTTGATACGCCCTAAAAAAACACTGTGTCTATCTATCTGCATGTTGAGATTGCGATCACGGCCTGCCCGATTGGTTGGAGACAAAGCTGCCGGAGGTGACCCCTGCTGGTCAGCTGATGACATAGCAGTGCGGAATAGAAGACCTCAGGGCAGAGCCACAGTGGGGGAGAAGACCTAAAAAGCTGCTCACCTACTGTGGCATTATCCGGAGCACTGCCACAGACAAACACCAGCCACTCACTGCACTGGAAAGTGAATAAACTGACCTTCAAGCAGGGACACATTCACAATCCACCCTGTTATTGACAGATATGTAGCTTTGCTCACCAAAGTCTTTATGAGTCTCTGTTCTGTGCTGTGGACATGACATTGTTACAACTGTGTAACCTGTCTTTGATTGTTGCCTTTCACCTATGAATGGCGTGAAGAGCACTTTATCTCAAAGCAACACCAGAACTGCTATTGTGAACTGGATGTCACAAGGTCAGCACAGCCTGCTCTGTGTTTCTACAGATTGTAGAACATCTAGACCCTAGACACAAATAGGCAGTCACTAAAGAGAGTCTTTGTTGCCTGTAGTCACTGCAAAAATACAAATAATATCACCATTATGAATGATAATAAAGACCTATTGAGTAACAATGTTGATGAGTGACTTTACCACACAGAGGATTTACTAGGCGGTGATCATGTTGTAAGAATTAACTCAACAGAGGAGCTGCCTCAGTGACAGCCTAGTATCTTCATGTTATGGCCATGCTGCTCCAGCATTCAAGTAAAGACCACCTGTGGTTTGGTTCGCATGTATACAATTATTGAAAGAAAGTTAAATCAATAAGTGCTTAATACTATGTTCCAAACAGAAAAAACTTTGCAAGTACAGCATTTGCATAATTATGTTTACTTTAAATGCTCCTCTTCGAGATGACGGCACTAAATATGTATATGTGGTTGCATTAAAGTACACTGTAGTACTGTTCTAATTTCAAAGTAGAATATTACACAAGCAGCATACAAATAGATATGTGCCACATGCAGCATTTACATAATGAGTAACAAAAGAAGAGATAATGGATTGATAATGGCATGAAGTTATTACAAAGAAAAGGAAATTGCATCAGATTGACCTGAAAAGGTATTGCCAACTTCTGTATTAACATACAGACCAATGTCCCAAGGTAATAGGCATCAGTGTAAAACAGTTTTAACGTCAATCAACTATTACAGAACTAAATGTTTTGTTGATCAGATTTTCACCAACCTCCCAATCATATAACAGGTATGAATTGTACATTACATAAACCTCTATTGCAGCTGATAGGGATACTGCTGACCAGCAGAGAAAAGTACTTAAAGGTCACGTTATTGAGGGTTGATAGAAATCCAGTAAAGAGGTTTGCCCAACATCAGGCAAAGTCCTCAGGCACCAAAGTACACGCATCAACAATAAGAAGTCTTACAGTCATTTATCTTGCAGCTGAGAAACCTTTCTGGAAAAAAGACAACAAGTAAAAACAATACAAGGGTGGTTTATTTGTTGCTACGTGCCCTGTAATTCATGTAATAAATTATATTTTTTAAATTATATTTTTTTGAAATACTTTCATGACATATGCAAATAAGAACATCTGATAATGTCCCAACAGGCCGAATCCACTTTTCTTGATAAAGTCCATATATTTTGTGGAGCTTTTAAAAATACTCAGCACTTTTACCATACTTCTGCCTGAACATAAGTAATGCCATGTACGCAAAATGCATTTAAATCTTTTTCGAAGATAATCTTATTAAACTGCAATTTTCAAGATATCAATAATTGCTTCAGTAAGTCTGAAGAACACATCCCAGAAGAAGCACATGAAATGTGTTGAGTGTGCAATGTTTCGAAGCTGAGATTTTTTTAGTTATCTATCACATTACTAACTGTTATGGATGTTACAGAGTGATATGAAAATGCTCCAAAAAGGAGAGATTTCAACTACAGATAACGTAAAACATTTATGAACGTTTTTTTTTGCAAAGAAATGTTCATAATCTGTAAGGTGAATGTTGTACAAAAATGTTTCCATGTTATTTATGTAACATTGTCGTCCTTAGTCCATCATATCTTCATGAGGCTGCCAAACATGCACACACAAAAACAAAGAAAATGTGGCCTGTATTGTTTCAGCAACATTAAGCTACACAAATCTTATTAAGAATCACAAAGTAAAAAACAAGCTCTGGGAAAACTTACAGAATAAACATATAATTGACTGTAATGAGACCTGGTCAATTGTATCCCTTCTTTCTGAAGAACATTGTTGCAATGTGTACTCATTGAAGTAGACTGTAATTCTGAGTGGTTAATTTACCAACATTCATTTAACCAACACAACAAGCATTACTGCTAGTACTGGTGGCTAACATGACAACGGTTTAATATATAGCACTACTTTTCTAAGCTTGAATTTGAATTATCATTAAAGTGTTTTCGTGTTTGTTATGCTTTTGGAAAACAAACAACGTTTATAGGCCCATTTAATTTTGCCAAAAACATTTACTGGCTTGTTAGCAGGAAGTAATATTATAACAACATAACTAACAACTAACAACTAACTCTATTATTACCAGTCTAATTAAAACAATAACAAGACTTTAAGATTTGAATAGGGACTTTCTCAGGCACTCTAAGAAATTGTGTAGAAAAATAATATTTAACTTTAAGGATTAACTGCTAATGTCTACTGGTCATTTGTGCTTGAAATGTTGCTAGTAGTAAAATCAAATATATTTAACTATGTTTTTTGGAAGCAAGCATAAGGTACAATGAGTTTGGCTTGTAAACACCCTGTCGACAGCTAACAACATTGAAGTTCATTTTATAGTATTCACATCCAGGAATTTCAACACGCTAGGCGAATGTGCGTTATCACAGTGAAATGTTATGATTGGTTCACCAGAGTTGTCTCTAGATCAGGGCCTCAAAGTCACAGTGCATAGGGCTAAGTGTGTAAAACGATATAATTTCAAACAACAGGTAGTTATATCTGCCCAAATCAAGAAGACCTCAACACATTAGACAGTTGAGCTTAAGAGCTCATTAGCCAGTTGAGCTCATGGTTACTTATTACCAGCGCTGGGGTAGCGTGTTACTTTGTACTTTCCTTTTCGGTAGTCAGACTACTTTTTCAAATAAATAGTGTGCTACTTGTGCAACCAAGCTTGTGCATGGCTTTACGTTGCATTTATTTTCTCCAGTAGCAAGCGGCAACCAAAGGATGCAAAGATGGCAGCACCAGCACTTCACGCTGAAGCGCATGATGCACCTACCAAGGGCATGTGCTCAGCCCCCATCAAGTCAAATTGATATGTAGCGCAGACTAGTGATTTGTGCCGCAGATGGCTGAACAGGCCAAAGATTTAAGGGAATACCTAAATCACACATCAACTCTCGATGAACAAAATATATAATTATATATTGTATATTATATATACCTCAAAATCCTGACTGTACATTGTGTAATTGGTTTAGAACAAAATTATGAAACAATGGTCAATGGCAACCAAGATCAAAATCAACACCTGACTGAGGGTTGGATTCAAACTCACACCAAAAATCAAAGGATACAATTTAAATCACAGGCTGATCCAACTTGCTTGGCAAGTCAAAACGTGACTCAGTAGTGTGTAACCCGGATCAGGGCATCAGTGGGCTCCTGGACAGTATGTGGCATTACTTAGGATCGTCGGATGCACTGATACATGACGTCCCAGAGGTTATCATTTGGAATCAGGTCTTGGGAACGTGAGGGCAAGTCAATGGAATCAAAGCCTTTGTCATTCAGGAACTGTCTACATACTCTGGTCACATGAGGCCAGGCATTGTCATGCACCAGGAGGAACCCAAGGCCCACTAAACCAGAATAAAGTTCATCTTGGTACCTAGGTAACAGTAGTCAGGGTACCTCCCCAAATCATCACTGACCCACCGCCAAACTGGTCATGCTGGATGATATTGCAGCCACATACCATTTACCACGGTGTTGCCAGACTCACTGAGCAAACCTTCTTGCAACAGCATGTATGGATGTGCCAACCTGGACGAGCTGGACTACCGGTGCAACCTGAATGGGCTGCCGGTTTCGCCTTCTGCTACCAGTAGTGACAAGGACACTGGCTTTTTTTGTTCTTCAATGTTCACTGCATTGGATCTAACTAGTATTAAAGTCTGTAAATGCAGGCGGTTGAATAAGCTAGGCCTAAAACTGTGGAGGCACTTGTAAAACAAAATTATTAATTGATTTAAAGAACTAAACAAATTAACGTAACTAGTTACTTTAGGGAAACTGTAACTACTAACTGTAATCAGTTGTTGATGTTCCCCAACCACTGCATATTACATTAGCATATTTTTTTTAGCTATTTACTTAAAGTAAAATGCTAGGTGTTATTCCCTGTACACCAACTATACTGTACGTGACATGATATTATGGGTAAATATGTTTGCGATCAGCGATGAATGAAACATTTATGCGGTTATTTGAGCACTGAATTTCACACCAAAGCTTGTTTAATGTTATTGTTGGATTTTCAAACTCAATTTCATAATCAACATTGGCCAACTGGTTTTAAAATGGCAGATCATTTCAGATCAATTGTGAATTGGGGTCCAATCTGCTACATTTACAATATATATTATATGGGTTTATTGCATTTCCTACCTATATATCCAGGCATCGTATAATTTTGAATTACAAAAGAGTAATGTGTATTTATTATATTATCATATAACCTTTTCTATTCATTGTGCTTAAAATGTTTTGTGTGATCATATCTGCATTTCTAGAAACTCTTAGTTTCATCAAAAGCCAAATATGTATTTATTTATTAACAGTTTTTATAAATGACAAAACCTCAGTATCTGCTCCGGACAATCATTTTCTTATTGAAGCGAGCCCTTGAGCTAAACGTTTGAGCTTGGGCTAAAATATGTGCAGGAACTGCCACATGGTACATGAGACAATGTTCATCAATGTGGTAATAAGGGGTTCTCCAATAAGGCGTCACTCAGTAATTGGTTAGCATCCCTGTACTGTACACAATGAAATCTACTTTCATATCACATAATATGGTTTTTAGATTTAGATTGTTAGATGTTTTCAAGGCATTATTGCAAATCAAAGAATAACATGCACAGATGTTTTATTTCCTTTTCCCACTCGTCATTGTCCTCCATTGATGACTTGTTTCACTTCGTGGATCAGCACCCTCGTCCTTGTTTTTAAGATGAAAGACTACCTTCATTCCTAAATATTGGGTGATGATGAAGGACATTATTTCTCTGAACAAATGTGTTTCTTTATTTATTTTTGAATCTTGCTAGCAACATTCAAAATGTTGGATATTTTCGTTTTACTCAGGAAAGTGACAACACTGTGGTCAAACAGTAATTTTGTAGTAATGTTTTAGCTTTTCTATAAACAAATCTAGTTGTATTTGAGATAAAACATACGTTTTTTATTCCTACTGATTGAAAGTGCTGCTTGCAGGAATGTATGCCCAATGCAGAATTCAAGGACATTAATAAAAGCTTTAACACCGCAACTTTTTTTGACAGTGGCATACACTGACTGTGACACTATTTTTAGCAATCTTCAGAATTAGTTTTAACTTTGGCATGACATGTATACTACTGTGGTTTTATAACAGGCTACCTAACCTTAAATTAAGACACTATTTTTGTGTTTTCTTTATGTTGTATGTTACCTGTGTCTCAAAAGCAACTTAAAATAAACACTTAAAGCTGATTAACACTCTGAATTGCTTAACTCCTTTTTGGATTGACAACACATGTTATACTCTGCAGCCTATTTGAAGAATCCTACTGCCATACTACACAAATTATTAGCACTATAGTTTAGGTTTCCCAAGCTACCGTGTACGTCCTGGTGGAGAAATATGATGGGAAATTAAAGAGGGAAGATTACTCAGTGTCAGCAAAGCCTTCAGAGAGAAGGGCTAATGTAAAGGGAGATATCTATGTGAACAGAATGGTTGAACTCAACTTGGAAATCCACATACCTGACTGTCATTTCTACTGGGAAAATTGGACAAAATGAAAGAAGAAGGAAAGAAAAAGAGGGAAACAAGGGAGATGGGAGACTGAGAGGAGAGACAGACAGAGGACTGGAGAGCTCTATCTCCCCTGAATCCTGTCCCTCCAACTCAAATGGAGATATACAGTGGAGAGAACAAGTATTTGATACACTGCCAATTTTGCAGGTTTTCCTACTTACAAAGCATGTAGAGTTCTGTAATTTTTATCATAGGTACACTTCAACTGTGAGAGTTGGAATCTAAATCCAAAAATCCAGAAAATCACATTGTATGATTTTTAAGTAATTAATTAGCATTTTATTGCATGAAATAAGTATTTGATACATCAGAAAAGCAGAACTTAATATTTGGTACAGAAACCTTTGTTTGCAATTACAGAGATCATACGTTTCCTGTAGTTCTTGACCAGGTTTGCACACACTGCAGCAGAGATTTTGGCCCACTCCTCCATTTTGGCCCACTCTCCAGATCCTTCAGGTTTTGGGGCTGTCGCTGGGCAATACAGACTTTCAGCTCCCTCCAAAGATTTTCTATTGGGTTCAGGTCTGGAGACTGGCTAGGCCACTCCAGGACCTTGATATGCTTCTTACGGAGACCCTCCTTAGTTGCCCTGGCTTTGATTTTTGGGTCTTTGTCATGCTGGAAGACCCAGCCACGACCCATCTTCAATGCTCTTACTGAGGGAAGGAGGTTGTTGGCCAAGATATTGCGATACATGGCCACATCCATCCTCCCCTCAATGCGGTGCAGTCGTCCTGTCCCCTTTGCGGAAAAGCATTCCCAAAGAATGATGTTTCCACCTCCATGCTTCACAGTTGGGATGGTGTTCTTGGGGTTGTACTCATCCTTCTTCTTCCTCCAAACACGGCGAGTGGAGTTTAGACCAGAAAGCTCTATTTTTGTCTCATCAGACCACATGATCTTCTCCCATTCCTCCTCTGGATCATCCAGATGGTCATTGGCAAACTTCAGACGGGCCTGGACATGCGCTGGCTTGAGCAGGGGGACCTTGCGTGCGCTGCAGGATTTTAATCCATGACAGCGCAGTGTGTTACTAATGGTTTTCTTTGAGACTGTGGTCCCAGCTCTCTTCAGGTCATTGACCAGGTCCTGCCGTGTAGTTCTGGGCTGATCCCTTACCTTCCTCATGATCATTATTGCCCCACGAGATGAGATCTTGCATGGAGCTTGAACTCTTGAACTTCTTACATTTTCTAATTATTGCACCAATAGTTGTGGCCTTCTCACCAAGCTGCTTGCCTATTGTCCTGTAGCCCATCCCAGCCTTGTGCAGGTCTACAATTTTATCCCTTATGTCCTTACACAGCTCTCTGGTCTTGGCCATTGTGGAGAGGTTAGAGTCTGTTTGATTGAGTGTGTGGACAGGTGTTTTTTCTACAGGTATCGAGTTCAAACAGGTGCACTTAATACAGGTAATGAATGGAGAATGGGAGGGCTTCTAAAAGACAAACTAACAGGTCTGTGAGAGCCGGAATTCTTACTGGTTGGTAGGTGATCAAATACTTATGTCATGTTAATTACTAAAAAATCATGCAATGTGATTTTCTGGATTTTTTTTTTGATTCCGTCTCTCACAGTTGAAGTGTACCTATGATACAAATTACAGACCTCTACATGCTTTGTAAGTAGGAAAACCTGCAAAATCAGCAGAGTATCAAATACTTTTTCTCCCCACTGTATGTAATGTACAATTAAAAAACAAGGTGTAAACAAGGCAGGGACTGAATGAATAAACTATCTGCAAAGGAATAGCTTGTTCTAAACAATGATAAGTGACAAATGACTGAGTCAACTCGTGGTTGTAATGTTCCACGTCACAACACAAAAGACCTCAGGACAGCATTATAGTTACATAATGCCAAACAAAAGAGAGCGAAAGGAAAGCGTGGCTAAGCGGTGGCCGGACCTGGTACAGGGCAGTAGAAATCACAATCTGTTTCACTCCCTAATGGACGGTTTCATTAGGCTAAAATCTACTGTACCTGACACAAACATCCACAAGTAATCATGGCATCAACTTGGCAACCACTAAAGGTCATTGATTGACGGCAGGAAAGCAATAGAGTGGTAATTTGAGATGTAGGTGTATGCCCGGATACAGTGGGCTTCATTGAGAAAGAAACATCTCCTTCAAAAACTAGCAACTTACACATTGATTCCTGTAGTCAGGAAAACATTTCCTTGAGAATTTCAATTAGAATACATAGACAGGCCCAGACCGAAACCGCACAAATCAGATTGTACCAATACCAGATAAATGACTGATTACTTATAACACTAACTGTCTTTTGTAACCAATTATAAAATGGTAAATTCTGTACACATGCAGCACTTTAATAATAAATGACAATAACAGCACTCAGCTAGTCTGAAACAGTTGAACCCCCCCAATACTACAGGGTATCATGGGATTGATGACCTCGGCCTATGTCCATTATCTTTCACAAACAGGGAGGGGGTTGAAGCTGGTGCGTAGACAGCCAGGCCATGATATCAATCTGCCGCTTTGATGATTGGAATACAGCTGTGTGCGCTCACACAACAACTCCTTCGACATATTTCCCTTGACCAAAAACAACGCTTATCATACAGGTTTATCAGGACACACAATGGATTCTTCAAATTGATAACAAATCGAGTGCCGCTGCTTTACAAACCAGGCCGTATCTCCCAGCCAATGTTAACAAGAATATCTTCACTGGGTAGAAGAAAGCAGAAAGATTATGTCTGACTGTGGCTGATTGGATAATGGGAAAGAACAAGAAAACATAGCATTCTACCAACCACACAGAACTAAGGAACATTAGCACACTGTGGGAGTTATTCTGAAGACACTAACCACAGCCCTGGACTCTGGTAGTGCATGTCTCCAACCACTGTCAGAATGAACTAACCAAACACAAAGGCTTGGAATAGCTGAGCCTCTGCTAGTATTTTTGTAGCACATATAGGTGTAGCTGTCTATATTATAAGCCCAGTCGACCATTTATTATGACACGACACCTTATGCGGTAGCCAAGGAATAGTTTAGCCGCTTTATACTAACTTGCCTATCTACAGTCTTGGCGATCATTCCTCATTCCAGTGATCCCCTCAGGATGATAAGTCAGATGGAGGCTGGGCAACTTGATGAGAGCTCTCCTGACTTCGGTCCTCATTTTACTCAATCACAACACTATTTGAATTCCGTTTACAAATAGTGTATTAAATCATCCTGTCCATGGGCACCGTCTCTCCTTCTCTCTCTCTCTGAGCCTGATAAGCAGAATCCACTGGTATGTAATGGAATAGGCCAAGGTTTCTAGGACACAGATATGACCTACTACACAATTCCAATGTTGTTGATTACCTAGTTAGGGATAATGGTTATCTTGCCCATAATGTAACCCTGTACAGATTGCAGAAAGCATTGTTATGTCAGACCATGGCTGGCCAAGGTCTCTGTGATTTAACTAAACTGTGTCTTTGTTGCTGATGACCCATGTTAGAGCCACACGTTTTTCTCTGGCCCTGGGGAAACTAGCATCATATGCATTTGAGTAGAAGATGTGTTATATTGAACATAGGACTTCTGATGCGTTCATTGAATCGGTAGCATTTCAACTGTGTTTTATGCACATATGTTCTGTATTATACAGTTGCTCAACATAGTGAATAATAATGTCCAGCCTTACCTACAGGCCTAGTCCACCATTTAAATCATGAATTCATCATTCCCTCGGTGTGTTATATAGTTTCAACATGGCCCCCATCTTCAACTTAAAAGCATCAGTGTTATTATTATTGATTTATCTAAACAAGTGTTTGACTGATTTTTAAGTAGCCACATATACAACCATTACCAACACTGTGCTTCAAATTATCTAAAATGATCTGTAGCTTCTTTTTGTTTTACAGAAAGAGAGCAAATCTGTGGTTAAAAAAACTCTGTGCCTAAATGAATATGGGGAAAACATGCTGACTAGTTTTGCCATATTCGTGCCAGGCATTGCAGTCAAAACACGATCAAACGCTGAGCATCACTTGCACATAACCAATGAGGGTGATTTTATAAGGAGTTGATATGAGGTATTGCACACTATTGACATAAGAATTATGCAAATAGGGCTTCATTTGATGATGAAAGAGATGCTGAAGTCAGAGAGGACAACAATGCATGGAAAACTAGAATAAGATGTCTATAGAAAGCAGTCATCACACAAAAACGAGACATAATCTAAACATTCTACCTCTTTACACCATTGCATTACAGACAAAAGAATGACGGTCATCTGCGATCTCATGACGAACCAGTATAATCTTATAAATGAATGTTGAAATTTAGGTCAATCAGAAAGTAATAGATTTTTTCTCTGAACATCTCCCGCCTTGGATGGCAAATCAGCCGCTAATGGATTCCATTTTTGGTCCACAATCACTGAAAGCTTTACCACAAGATAAACCACTAATATAACACTTTCAACGCTGGAGAACATCTGGCAAAATGGAAAAAAATGCAACAAATAAATTATATTTTACTCCCTTTCCGAAACAACTGGCAAAATAATCTTATTTTGTAATTGTGCGGTGTACATGAAGTGTATGACAGCTGGAAAAGCAACTGGAATGACATTGCGCTTACTGTAAAATATCCCGGGGAACCGCGTTCTTCTTGACTCCCCTCGATTGGTACCCAAAATTCAAACCATCTAAAATACGTAAAGCATTCCTTGCGAATGGTCCGCAAATAAACCTTAGGCCTAGGCTAGATGTTGGTGCTGGCGGAAAAGACAGCATCCACTGAATAGCCAAGAGAGACGGGTAGGATGGGGAGCCCCGTTCACTGCGGAGTGCAGCAGAGAAGGCAGCGGCGCTTGCTCTCTCCAATCCTCCCTGGTCTGTTACATCCCCCTTGCTGTCAAACTACGTTGTGCAGCTTAGGTACGAGTACAAGCAGCGACATCTTCTGGTGATGCACGAATGAGCATGACTTTCCCACATTTCACGGCATCTGTTGACCAGGAGGCTACACGGTTAGGGATAATCTGAAATGAGCTTCTTACTTCTGACTTTTAGCTAAATTAGCAACATCAAGAGTTCATGAGCTTTATCGTGGTTATATACGTATTTCTAGAAATGGGAGTTATTATCGCCTGTCCTTCCATTCGATCGGTCCGTCGGACCAATGGTGTCCTTTGTGAATACATCTTATTGACAAAACGCATGCACATGTCTAGAAATGTAATGTAAAACAAATGTCTAAAAGGTGTGTGTTCTTTCTCTGCACTCTCATAGTCATCCTCCTATTGTTCAGCTCCAACAAGTTCGGATGACATCATCTTTTCCCATGGGGCCCTGTGGCATTGAGCAACAACATGCCTACTACAGTCTACTGAAGAAGGCCAGTGGCCACGCATTCTTCTGAGTTGAAAGGGCACCTGGTTGAAGCAGGCAGCTCAGAGATGTCCAAATATATTTCCATCAGGGTCTGGGGAAGCAGATTAAGCTTTTTAAGGTTAATTAAAAGTCCCACTAGCCACTCCTAAATCTATACAACCATTTTTTTTTAATAAAGGAATGTGGATTGCATGGAGGTTTGCTGTTCCATCTGCACACACTCCTTCTAGTGAAACCTAAGGTGAGTCCAGAGTCTGTTAATCTTAGTCTGAAACTGATACAGACCTACAAGCAAAAAAAATTATTTTATAATACACTACAATTGCTAGTGCTGATACTGTGTTCTGCTGATGCCACTATTGTAAGTAAGTTGTTGTTCAATCAATCAATCACATTTATTTATAAAGGCCTTTATACATCAGCAGTTGTCACAAAGCGGTTTTACAAAAACACCTCGCCCAGAAATCCCAAGAAGCCCCCAACAACAAGTTGATTAAAGCTGTATAATACATAATATTACGTTTTAGTATTTTGCTGTTAGTGTTGAACAAGAGCATATAAAACCAAAGGACTGCAAACGATTTGCATGCGTTTTGTCAAAGTTACCTATGAATAACAAAAGCTTAACATAATAATTTAACACTGAGGCAGAAGGTTTCCAATCCCTGGTCGACTGCTAATTGATATTGTTATTAGCAATTATCACACCAAGTGTGTCCTCTTTTCCGCGGTGATGAATAAGGGCACAACACACCTGATCTCCCTCTCATCTCTCAGACATCTCACATCGCCCACGGCTCTAACAGCCTGACATATTCCATTGTGATTAAGGAAACACCTGAATAACTTGGTGCTGTGTTTTGACGATGTGCAGAATGCATACACTTGGTCAATGCTGCACAGTTTACAGTAGAATCCTCCACTTTTGGCTTGTGTCACACCAGTCTTAGTTACTGTACATAAACTGAGAAATAACAAGAGAAATGCAAAGCAAGGGAATTCAGGGAACACCCTCAGAGAAACACACCCAGGCAAAAATGTATGAAGACAAAAGGTTCTGTCATCCAAATTAGATAATAAATAAGTGAAATAATCCAGTTGGTCACAAATTAGCATTGTGCCATAACTGCTTTTCTTGGTGAAACGTAACAAACAAATCAGTTCATTAGACCATTCAAAGGTTGGTGATGTCATGTGAGCCGCGCACCTCCATCCACTGGCCTGGGCTTACATTCTAGCTGGCATGCTTGAGAATAGGGTGTCACTTAGAACGCAGCCTCGAAGGATGAAACCTGGCTTTAATCCAGCATCTGAGCCCATCTCCCAACTTGAAGTCCTCCCCACAGACACAACGGCAAGTCTGAGCCCAAGTGCTTCCGTTTTGGATCAATGTCCGCTTGCTGGTGGATAAAGAAAACATATTCATTTGTGACCTTGAAGAGGAGATTATAGGATGAAAGGCCAAGGCAAGGATTTAGCCCCCCGTGCACGTCTACCGGAACCCAAGCAAAATATATGATGAACAGAGAAAGTGTGTCTATTGTATTGTCTTTTTATTCCACCAGCCTGAATCATTAGATTCAAGTATTTATAATATAATTATTCTGAATTTGTAATGTGACACAGGAAAGATGGGCCTTTTGACAATGGACACCACAGGTATTTCACAGTGGAGATTTGCTGTTCAAAGTTGTGCTAGACTATACTGTAGATTCTTGGCTCATGGCAATAAAATGTTTTTTTTTTTTTTAAACCTTTGTCAAAAGATAATGTATGCCAATCAAAATAAAAACCTAAACGGACAGTATAGCACCCTCTTGTGTACTTTTTGGTTATAACAGGAACAACTGATCATCATGACCTCATACTTCTTTATTTTCCTTCGTCTCAAATTATGCGTTTTAGAACTGCAATTCACAGTTATTAAACGTGCATCGATTGATCAATGTTTTAGGCAGTTACCACTGTAGACAAACCACGTTGAATAAAATCAGAGCGATAGAAGCCGAAAGATAGATACGGCATATTTAGAGCAAACGGAATGTCTTGCACAAAATACGTATGTCTGTTTGTTTACTCTGTTCAACCAGGAACGTGTTTGTTTGTGTTTTCGTCTGTAAAACCTCAAGCCTTCTCTTCAATGTATGCGGCCTATCCAATTATAGCGCGTATGTGAGTTGAGTTGTTTTATTGGCCAGCCATGAAGAAAACCTGTCAATCAAGAAATGTAAGGCAATATGCTGTTTGTGCGTCCTTTTCATCGTGTTGATGCGCGTACTGTAACGGTTTTAAATTTTAAAGCTAATAGTTAGGGCAAGCAGATGGAAGGATTCAAATTCAGGTATGTATGCACGGTTTATCTAAAATATTTCTTCATTATTTGTGGGTGATCCGCGTGGGTATGCCTATGGTAGGTCACTGAAGTAGATTTCAGTTGTCCATACCTATAACATGTAGCACGGATTTTGCAGACATTGGAAAATGAGCTATTACAAAAGGTAAAATATCTGACTGAAAACGAACGCACAGGAATTGCACTTTTATACAATGAAATGTCGCGCATCAGATATAATGATTATTCCTATCATACCTGATCTGTTTGCAGTCGTCCTTTAAAAGGACCTAGGGTTGATGGACAAGAGATGTGCGATGTGCTTTTGCAGGCCGGATTGGCAGTAGCTTATTTGTGATCTAAATTCAAAGGCAACAACAGCATGTTATTCTGCTTCCCATCCTGTGTAATACTTACTAAATAATTCAGTTATCATGTAATGCGAATGGGCGTCGAATCATGATGTAATGTAGCACTGTTTGCGGCACATCATTTGAAACAGGTATGTGACTTTTCAAAATGTAACCTACATACAGCCTCAGCTATAAGTGATAAAGGTATACTGTTTACCATTACATAGATTTGTTTTTCTGTTACAAGTTTTCTTATTACTTATTATAATGGCATACATGTAGCTCCTTGAAAAGATTAGCAAAAATAGTCAGGCATATTGTATGCATACCCCGGTTCAATAGGCATTGTTGCTGCTGCTTAGAGCATCATTCACTGTCCAATTGACCCATACTGGTCTCTGCTTTACAAGGCTCCACTGCATTGAGCCACCTATGAGTAACCTCTTGGACTGACCCATTTGTCAGTCCAAGAGTGAGTTTACTGCACATTCTTTATTCTTTACTTCCAAATTGTATTTGTAAACATTTGAATTTTCTGAGATCCTCCAAATGTGTTCGGCAGTCATGTAAACATTTGAATGGTCTGAGATCCTTCAAATGGGTTCTGCAGTCTTTAATGCTCTGTGGTGTAATCCTCTCAAAGGGTCACGGCCGTAGTGCAGGTCGTAACCAAACGCATACATCGTAGTGAAGTGAAACTTCAGAAGATGAATTTATTTAAACAAAAACAAACACAAACTGTACACGGGAATCACAGTTCGTAAAGGCGGCTCGGCCGGGGGCCCCAGAGGAGGCGGCTTGTCCTTGGCGGCCCGGCCCGTGGGGCAGGTGCCGGGACGAAGGCCGTCTAGCAGAACCTGGGGCACCGGCGGGGCGACGAGC
>JACXGK010000530.1:64144-94041 GCA_016801125.1 Novumbra hubbsi
CCCCCCCCCCCCCCCCGAAAATTGTGGCTGGGTGCCGAGGTGACCCATGGTGAAAAAGTGGATTTTCTCCACCACCCCAATGACACCCCAGCCTGGATCATCATCGCGGAGGTCCCAGTCTTTGTACTCTGCCCCTGAATCATTGGAGGAGAGGGAGTCTGATCCCCAATCTCTATTCCACGTATACTCCCCTCTCCTCCGATGCTGCTCTCGAAATGTAGCTGATTCTGTGTTCAGGTGGTTTATTCTGTCACGGCTGTAGTGCAGGTCGGAACCAAACACATACATTGTAGTGAAGTGAAACAATGAATTTATTTAAACAAAACAAACACGAACTGTACACGGGAAATAAAAGGGGTTGTATTAACTGCAAAAACGTATGACGAAAAACATAAAACAAACTGTGAATTAACTTGCGTATAATACATGTTGCGTATCCACAGAACAACAAATAAAACAAACAAACGTGACAGCGGCCGCAAACTGAGGCATCACACAAACAATAAACCACACCAGGTGTGGACAAGGACTAAGCTTAAGTAGGCTCCCCAATCAGAGACAACTGACAACAGCGGTCTCTGATTGGGGAGCTCTAAACAACAGCATAGAGGTGCCTAGAGGCACCTCTACACGGCACGTCCTGGCTGTGAGCCTGAGGCACAAAAGATGGCCAGGGGCCCCCAACCAGGACGTGACACAAAGAAAGGTATTGAATACAGGGTCTGCAATTATTTTGATCAAATTCTTATATGTTTAATATCTACTGTATTTATATTAGCAATTTAATTTGTCTACAGAAATATACAGTGCAGTCCAAGCAAATTTAGACAGTGACACAAGTTTTGCTGTTTTAGCTCACTACTCCAGCATATTGGATATTAAAATAAATGACTAAGAGGTTAAAGTGAGGACTGTCTGATTTAATTCAGAGGATATTCATCCATATACCGTGAACCATATAGGAATAACTGTTTGTACATTGTTTTGGCTTTTTTTCTGATTGATTGATTCTGATAAATCTGGATCAGGATTGCAATCATTACTTAAATTGACACTTCTTTCATCTTTGTGTTGCTGGACATCATTAACCAACAAATGTATATGCAAAACCTTGAATCAAGACAGCCCTCTTGTGGATGCACACATGATGGATACAAATACACTTGCCTCATAAGAGACAGATGTGAAGCCAAATGTTAAAATACATTTGGTACCCTTTAATGGGGGGGTACTATGTACAAAATGTGCTGTTCCTAAATCCTAAGTCTGTTGCACCATCATCTTTGTATTATTTCAAAATCGAATGTGCCAGAGTACAGAGCCAAAACAAATAAACTTGTCACAGTCCAAATGTTTATTAACTGCACTTCACTTGAAACCTTAATCTATATCAAGGCTTCTAACATTTTGGCAACTCACTACACGAGAAATGCAATTTTGCCCATCATACTTTGTAACTTGTTTCAGGAGTTGCTGTATGAAAATGTGTCAGCGATGACTGAGATTGAAGCAACGTATGCAGACTTCATAGCCTCCCGTAGAACTGGACGAAGGAATGCCATGCATGATATTCTGCAAAGCCCCACTGACCCAGACTCCAGGGACCTACCCCTTAGCCTGTCGCAACTCAACATCAACCCCAGCGGTGAGTTCCTTATCAAAATGTTAGAGTCTGAACTACAGTCATCTTATTTCATAGTCGGAACGACAGTCAGTTTGAGACATCATGCCAATTCCATGACACTCATCATTTGATAATGCCTGAAAATAAACGCTGGAGTTGACAAGGAGGCAAATATTTAGGACCTGCCGGTTTATTATGTTATGATGCTTCAGTCTTGCCAATATTGTATTTGCAGCAGCGCATACATATTATATTCTCAACATTCTACATATTATTTCTACTGGAGTAGGAGCTGACATGGAAGAACATCAAGGCTCATCCACAAGTGCATTGCCAGAATCAGGGCAGAAGAATCGGGGAAACAGTTAACTTCCAGGTCTGAACACTGAGTCTGTAACCACCAAGCCAGTCTCCTAAAGTCACATAAACTTGGCAACTTTTATTTTGACATGTGCAGACAGTTTGGGGAGTCAAAAGGAAGCATGAAACTGGAGAAATTTACCAAGCAATGGTTCCCTCAGCCATTGGCTGGAATATAAAGGTGTGATGTATGTGGAGATTAAATGAGGATCCACCATATTTAATAACTGATTACGACTGAAGACTGGTTGGTACTAAATAGTTGATTACCTTTTTTATGATCCATCTAACTAGAGGATATAGGGAACTGCAATTAACATTGAATGATAAAAGTAATAGTTGGTGCTGTTTGACCGTTGTTTTTTCAGGAAGTAGGATTGACTGTTGGCTTACTGTAAAGGAGGTTGCTGTAGCAACTGAAAGGACTCATATAATGCTGTCTCATACTTCGTTTAAAAGGTCTGACACTGCCTACTCTTAATTATTGTTTGGACAAACAAGAAAAAAAGACATGTTATACATTATATCACTCATCACAGGGTTTATATTCAAATTATAGCAGCTCTTTCAGCATATTAATTTTTGCAGTGTTGTTTTTCTTTTCAGTCTGCTACACCACACTTTCACATTTTGCTACTTTTTGTATACTGTTTTGTAGATGTCATTGTCACCCGAGACTGTGTGTGTCACTGTCTATGTGAACACAGATGTAGCGACTGATAATCTAGGAGAGTTTTTATTCAATGTTATTGTAAGACTTTGCAGTGATGTTTCCTGAAGCCAAGCACCACTGACTTGGAACATGTGATACCTACCAAATTATGACATCATTATGCAACATGAATGCCCACAGCTCCTACGTGACATGTTTTCAAATATCACTGATAAACATTCTCACTAATCACAGCCATACTGTTTTGGTTAGTAATTCTATGTTATTATTATAATGGTTATTATAATCATGCTTCCAAATTTATATGGAAGTAACCGTCTTCCCAGAAGGGGAGGAACTGTGAAACACACAACGAGTCACGTTTCAATAAAAACTTTTTTTTGTACTGAAACGTGATTCACTTAAACATCCGCCATTTTATTTAAAGAGCTTTCAAGAATGCATGAGTTATCAAAATGTTGATCCTTATTCCATAGCAAATGTTTAATCACTCGTTGTGGGATTATGTTTGTTCATTCATGACACTGTTAAAGCAGACTTTTTAGCACATGTATTTGTATATACCAACTTTGGGAGTATGTTACAGCTTTGTATCATGTTCCATAACTCTCCAACAGTTAACAATAAACACAGTTCCACTATAAGGTTATCTTGGCCTTTCTGACTCGATCTTAAGGGTGTCAATATAAAGTCAAAGTCTTTAAATGTCAAATGCACAAAATAACAGAGTTGTTCTGAGCAATTCAATTCTTCGAGTCAACTACACAGTGGTTTCAGTAAAAAGTAGTCGTATAAAAACAAAGCAGAAACATAAAGCAAAATAAAATATATATAGAATTATAAATGTAACATATATATATAACAATACATAACAATATCAAACTAGCTACAATTTCAAAGACTGTGGAAATTTGGTAATGACAATATGAAAGAAGTCTTTAAATATTATAAATATAATATTTATTACAAAGAGGTATACGGTTCAGAAGTAACATTTGCCTCTGATACGGTTTTGTTTTGACGCAAGGCCGTACAGTGTTATAAGTTGGTATCAAGGCGCAAATGGAATACTACTTTTATGTTACCCATAAATGTCTTTTATTTTAAACAACATATCAAATCACAGCCTGACCAACTCCTTCCCCATTAAAATCAGCATGTCAAAGCAGCTGAACGTCGTAACGGCCAGCGCAATCTCATTCTTCACCTGGAGACTTGCGTTATAATTACTCACGTAATAAATCCGGAAGATGTTGTACGGAACGAAGCAAACCACGATGACGAGCAAGAAGGAAATACTTTTCAACTGAGCCAAAAACTCCTGCTGAATGAATATCCTCTCCCTGTGAACCTTGTACACACTCCCCAAAATCCACACCTGGCACACAGCCAGGGCTAACGTAACGACGATGAGGAGGACACTCAAGGTGTGGTTGAGCGCGGCCGCGGCTAAGTCGCCCTTAGAGAAAATCGCCCCGAAATGGAAGCACCGGTCGTCTGCGGTAGAGGTGTTACTGCGTGGAAGTGACCCGTAGTTCACGACCATGACGGGGACAACCACGACCAGCACAAGGCCCCACACGGCAACGCTGGCCCACAGAGCGTGGAGGCTCCGGTAGAATTCCACCTGCGTGAACTTGAAGAAGGTCATGTGGCGGTGCACCAGGATGATCAAATAGAAGACGAACGTCAAGTACATGTGGACGTGAATCATGGCGCTGATCACCTTGCAGAGGTTCTGGCCCAGGGCCCAGGTCGCCGCCGCGTAGTAGTAAATGCGAAACGGCAGGGTCAAGAGGAAGAGGACGTGGACCGCGATTAGGTTCAGGACGGCCGTGGTGGTCACAGAGCGGATGTTGGACTTTAGGACTCGGATCATGAGGGACATGCTGACGACTCCTCCCAAAAGCACAGTCGTGTACAATGACAGCAGCGTGTATCTGTAGGATTCAGGTAGGTCAGGGCCGTCTGTATTGTTCTCATTAACCATCCTCTCCCCTCTCCTGAAAGAAAGTTGACAAAGGGAGAGTGAAGTTTGAAATTGTACACTATTATTTAGATACAGTAGTTATGTTTGTAATTGGTATAGTTTTACCTTAGTTTAATGTACCGATTGTACTACTCTCTGGGTGACGGAGCTGCTAATGAACCAAAACATGAATGTCAGAAAGAAGCTGTGGTTGAAAATGATTTTTACATTATTAATATACAAGACAAATGCGTGTGATGTAAAAAGTCTGAAAATATAACCCAAAATTACACTGAACAATTTTCTGAACCAATAAATATAAAACAAGACATACCTCTGTCGTAGCACAAGGTACTAGTGTCAGAATTTCCTCTGGCATCTCACACCCACAACTGGCCTCTACACCGTTGGTATGCAGATACGTGACGTCGTGTGGTACAGCTAGATAATAATTTACTTAACGACCAGGTTTTCCTGCTTGTGGATCATGTTTAGAGATCAAATTTGTAATACATCAACCCGTAAAATGAGAAATGTATATAAAGCTGAGGTGGGCCGGGTTTACCAAAGTGAACTAACTGTATATGCTGTAGCAGAAGTTGCCGTTGTCTCTAACGTGAGGCCGCAGCAGGACACAAATGCGCAGAGATACTAGTTCTTGAAAAAAGGTAATTTAATGGAAAGACTCGAACCTCGTACAGGAGATGGCGCACGGAGTCCTAGAAAAGGTCTCGTACACAATATTTCTCAAATTAAAATGTGAAAGACGGCGTATATGTGATGCAATATTATGGGGAAAACGTAAATGCAGTAGCCAACCAGCTAATTTACATTTCATACATTCAAATTTACATTTCAGTAATTTAACTGATGCTCTCAATCACAGCGATTGACAGGTTACAATTAGAGTTAGTGCCTTACTCAAGGACGCAACAGAGTTTTAACCTGACGCCTGTATTATGAAACCAGTTCAACATGCCCAGGATTTAATTTAGTTAGCTGGCTTCACTAAGCCCAACAACCGCAATCCCGTAATAGGAATGTCACGACGGTCGTTATACATTTGTAAGTGCGTAAGTTACAAGACTTATCAATATTTTTTATTTTATTTATTTAACCAGGGTGGACAAGTGTGCCCTGGGAACACAAACAAATGGCACTTAAATGTAAATACATGTAAAACATGCAAAAATACATAGACATACACAGTTAGTTAAAACATACACATTCGTAAATATAAAAATCCTTATCCCTTAAAACAAAACCGCCCCAAGGGCACTAAAGCATCCCAACAAAGTACCGACTGCATGCCATTCCAAACATTTGGGGCGGTAAGTATGAAAAAGATTATCTACCAATCTCAAAGTTTACCAAAGGGGTCGGTAATTTTCACCACCAAGTCACCTGATGTTATAATCCTAAACTCGGAGCTTCAACAGAGATGACAAGTCAATTGAAAATCTTTGGAGAAGTGCTTTGTGAACAAATAGAGAAATCAAACGGGTTTTGCCGGTCTCTATATATTCTAACTTTTCTGGGAGACGCTCTCACTATCCGCGCACTGAGCTCCACTGAAAATTCTAAATATGGTTACGTCACTTTCAATCGAGAATTGATTAATTGGTCAGTAGGCAGTGCTTGTATTGATCCGTTATCTCGAATATGACCAGCTCCAGAGCAGGTTAGGTGTGCAGTTACCATGGCGATGTAACCCGGTAACAAGTGAGCCACCATCGTGATGCTGACAACCCAGGGTTCAAACTGAATTTAGCTCGCTAACCCCCAATACTGCGTAAAGGCCTTAGGTTAGATGTTGGATTCTAACCAGCAGTCTTTAAAAAAAATTATAAAACAATTTTTTCAAAATTATCAAACCAGTTAATCAAAATTATCAAACCATTTAATCAAAATTATCAAACCCTTTTATCAAAATTATCAAACCATTTTATCACTTGAATCACTTTCTACGCCTAGCCTAGGGATGTAGTGATCTTACCTATCAAAATTGGCTGCATTCCAGTTCCCTGGAACTCTCACCCAAACAACCTTAATCCTAACTATAGATACATGTCAACATTCTGGTTCAAACCTTGAACTTAACCCTTATTGTAATGGTCACATTATCCTAACCCAAAATCCATTTTTCAAACCTGTCATGAACAACCTCCTTTGATAATCACTACATCTTTTCTTCAACTATATGGTGCAAAAATGGTTTGGCCTTTACAATAAAATGAAATTACAAAATTATTTGTTTCTGGACATTATGAGCCTGTAATCGAAGTTCATATATTTCAGTTCATTATGTCTTAAATGCAGTTCTAATGATCATTTAGCCTTTTAAAATTATGAACTTGGATTAGAAAACCCAATGTGCCATTGAAACACAGGACAGATGGTTGCTGATAGTGTGCCTTTGCAGGCCTATATAGATATTCTATTATAAAAATCAGCCGTTCCAGCTACAATATTCATTTACAACATCAGATGTAATTTTAATGGATAAAAGTGTGCTTTTCCTTCAAAAGCAAGGACCCCATTTCTGTGACCCAAACATTTGAATGGTAGTGTAGTTTTGATGTTGAACAGAAGATGGCGTACTTTCTCAAATATGCAGTCTGCTCTAAGGTTGCTTGAGAATACCTTTTGGATGGCATTCATGCTTGGATATTTCAGGTTTATATCAATGAGTAAAATGTATACCTATGTCAGTGTCACTTCTTACAACCTTTAAAATACGAACTGAAAACCATCATAATGATGGTCTGACTGAATCAAGATAATTTTTTACTGTATGTATATTTTTTCTATATACAACCCTGTTTCCAAAAAAGTTGTGATGCTGGGTAAAATGTTAGTACATACAAAAAAAACTTTAAAAAACTTTTATAAACAAGATCCAGATAAATATTAGCAGGTAAAAGATCTTGCTCAGCAAATTAATATTCATTCCTGAATGTGTGAAAAGTGCATTGTTCTGTCTCTTGTGTGGGGGTTATAGTAATGATTATATCAAACCCTATATGATATTATATATTGTGAATATTTTATTTTTAGTATCTCAATCTATTCTAATTTGCTGCAAATATCTGTTATTCATTAATTAAATAGTATTTCAGTAACTGCTTTCTAATAATTGCTAATATGCATTGAAAAGGGTCCTGCAGGCCGTTTACAGGATCCTCCAGGCGTTGATCATGTGGCTAAACTTTAGCAGATTATCTAGGATTAGCTGTTACAAGACAAATCCAGCCCACTGCAATGATCCAGTCCTCAACTTCACCATAACGTACAATACGCACTTACTCGATCAGCAATTCAAGAAGCACAATTATTTTGGAGAACATGCTGTGAGACGAGGACACAGTGGAGTTTGCGGGGCAGCATTGACTTCAGCATGTCCAACATTTATACAATAAGGTAGGCTATGCATCCTGTCTATAGGATACAGATATGAGAGTTTTATTGGAAATGTGTCCACAATTATTAGAATTGCTTTACTTTCATAGGCCTGATTCTCTGGTGTATCTGCTTACATCACATTTTTTGTTCCTATAATGTTTTTCTAGAGCTCTACTTTGTGGTCAGTGGTCATCCAGTGAAAGACTAGATGATAAAACAGTTATTATTACTGGAGCCAATACTGGTATTGGCAAAGAGACAGCACTGGAACTGGCTAAGAGAGGTATGTTCTCTTCAGTTATTTTGTACACAGTAGGAAATTGAGCACCAATAGATGTTACAGCATATGTATTTTAATGTTTTGGTAAAACGATAGGTAGCTTTAGGCATGTTTGTCGACCCAGTACAAACTTGATTATGTACAGTTTACACTGAAATTTCCATAATCACCAGGAGGCAGGATGATCTTGGCCTGTAGAGACATGAACAAAGCTGAAGCAACACAAAAAGAGATCTTTGAGAACTCTGGAAACTCAAACATTGTGACCAGAAAGCTGGATTTGTCCGACACAAAGTCCATTCGAGAATTTGCAGAGTTAATCAACAGGGGTAAGCGGAGACTTGTCACGTGTGCCAACTCTATAATAATGTAATGTAAGCACGTTGTCTAATGTAGGAATCAAGCTATGGAATACAAAAGCTTAGTTTAAAATGTTTACTTTCTTACTTGGAATTTCTTTCAGAGGAGAAACAAGTGAACATTCTAATCAACAATGCTGGGATAATGATGTGTCCATACTCCAAGACTGCCGATGGCTTTGAGATGCAGTTTGGGGTGAACCATTTGGGTGAGACTGTTAGCAAGCTGGCACAAAAGAGATACCAACCAGCTAAAGTGAAAAACAATGTCTCTTAAATTTAAGCTACATATAAGGCCTGTTGTGGAAATAAAGAACAGAAAAGGGACAAGAGAGTGTGCTGAAATAACTTTGGGCCAGATTCAAACTTACACTGCAGTAGAATGTGCGTATCAAAAGCAGAGGCTTAAACTGGTGGACTGACATAGGCCAGTGTAGTTATTGCCTTCTAAAAATAGTTGGCGAATATAACTAATATTAGGCTAAAATAATATAGATTGCTACTTGTTTGGCCATCATGTCTTTCAGGTCACTTCCTGCTCACCTTCCTGCTGATTGACCTGCTAAAGAGATCTAGACCAGCCCGGATCATCAATTTGTCCTCCATGGCCCACAAATGGGGAAGGATCCAACTGGAGGACATCCACAGTGAGAGGAGTTATCACTCCAGAAGGGCCTACGGACAGAGCAAACTGGCCAACATCTTGAGTACGCGCTCCCTTGCAAGGAGGTTAAAAGGTTTGTGTTCATTTCCCATACACTGAGTTTGGCAATATTGACTTGTTTAATGGTGCACATTTTCTAGGAATCCATTATTTTCCTTTTTTTACATAACTGCAGTTTTTCCCCAACATGCAAGAATTGCCTTTTTCAGAAGACATTCACCCAAGTGGTTATTTCTAAATAAATAAGTAATAATACGTTATGCTTTCTGTACTAGTACGAATGATTTTACTGTCTACATGAATTTCTACATTGTTAGACAGTGGAGTCACTGTTTATGCAGTACATCCAGGAATAGTAAGGACTGATCTGAAGAGACACATGAATTTAGCCCTCCTGATATCCTGGAAGATTGTCAGACCTTTCACCAAGACAGCCGTGCAAGGTGCCCAGACCTCTATCTACTGTGCTTTGGAACGAAAGCTGGCAAACGAGAGTGGTGGATATTACAGGTGATTTTATGCGACTGATACATTTTGTCACATAGTTCACTGCATAATGCGAGGTTAGGCTTTTTGTTACTGACTGTAAAGTTTGATTTTCACAGTAACTGTCAACCTGCCAGTGGTACCCGTGCTGCCAGGGACGACGAGATGGCTGAGAAATTATGGGAACTCAGTTGCAATATGCTTGGGATAACATGGGACTGAACATCTTTCATGAATGTCATTATAAACAGGCTGAAATATGTTCATTGTTTGAAAAGATGTAAGGCGCCTGCCTCAAATGCTTACACATGCATAAAGTCCTGTAGGTGTACTCTGAATATGAATGCTGTATAGAGACTTTTCTGTACTGGACATGGAACAATGACTCAAAGTCTTGAATGAGGAACCAGTGCACTGTGTTTTTAAATGAGACAGCCATCTGTGAGTGAGAGACAGCATTCAATCTTGTACAGCTTCAAAGCCCATGCCTGAATGTTTGTATCTATAGTATATTTGATGTACCAATGTCTACATGAGGACAGACCTTTTTTTAAATGTGTTTACGTTGGAATGAAATGTTCCATTCCAAGGGTAGATTTGAGTTGTATTCAGACAAACTGCCCGTCTTTATAAAATGGATATATAAAAAAAGCAAGGGCGTATCGGTTTTTCTTTTCAAACATTGTGTTTACAGTTGTGGCATTCTGCACTATCCCAGGCATAGTGGTTTCCAACGTGCAGTCATGTGTCCCGGGGCGGTCCAGTGGTCTAAGCCACAGCCTCCAGTGCATGTACGTTGCTGCAGCAGGGCTCCCATTCCAGCCCATAGCTCTTATAGCATGAACCATCCTCACTCTCCTCCACTGTGGCTATTAATGAAGCATAAACCCCTACAGTGTCTGGGTTCAAATTTGAAATTGGAATTGGAATCAACAAACAAACATGACATCTTGTTTTGAAATGTGTCCAAGCTTTTGTCCGTTGTGTAAACAACAGAGTATTCATAGGGGACAAGGAAACATTTTATAACAATACGATGCTACGTCCCGAAAGTATACTCATGATCTTCCTTAGCAAAAGCCTTTCGAAAAGTGTTTCCGGTTTCTGGGTCACTGAGTAGAGGACAGAGGAGTTGAGTTGATATTCTCTTTATTGAATATTTCCCAATGCCTTCTCTGGTGAGTCATCCAACCTGTTCTACACTCTATGTACCTAAAACCTCAATGTGATTTGTGTACAGTATTATACAATATAGATCCGAACTCTTGGGTTAGCTGTTGGAATAACAGAAGTAGAATAACTGAAGTAGCATGCATATATTAGCATACAGCACACAAAAGCATGCATATAGTAGCATGCAGCACACAAAAGCATGCATATAGTAGCATACAGCACACAAAAGCATGCATATAGTAGCATGCAGCACACAAAAGCATGCATATAGTAGCATACAGCACACAAAAGCATGCATATAGTAGCATGCAGCACACAAAAGCATGCATATAGTAGCATGCAGCACACAAAAGCATGCATATAGTAGCATGCAGCACACAAAAGCATGCATATAGTAGCATGCAGCACACAAAAGCATGCATATAGTAGCATGCAGCACACAAAAGCATGCATATAGTAGCATACAGCACACAAACTACTTAGTCTAAATAACTCAAGTCAGAGTTTGTTAATTGTGGGAGGCAGCCACATGAGAATAAACCTGGTGTGGACCTAAGCTAGAAGAAATACGTTACACACGGCTTACTTGCAATAAAATATTGCATGATCTTGCAATATGAATATTGCTATTCAATATTCATATGGTGAATAGATTTTGCTGACATTGTGCAGTGCTGCTAATAAAAATGTCCACAATGACCACAATCCTTCAAACCCTGACATATTATGTAAGCTTTCTTGTTGGTGTGCATGTTTGCAGTAGGTGACATGTCCTTCTTAGATACAATTATTGTTTGTCTGATCATATATCGATACGAGTCTTATATAGTGCAGAAAACAGAGAGGTCTCAGGTATGAAAACAGGAAAGAGAGACAAGTTTAGGGTTGGAGACAAATGAGGTCAACAGATCCAAGCCAGGAGCCTTGGTGGCTTGACCATTTTCTCATTCACTTTTATTGTGCCCAGGGCAACAAGTAGCAGTCACGCACACCATCCAGCGCCTCGAGTGGATTCAACGGGGCAGTTAGATCGTCCATTATATCCACCACTGCCTCCAACGCCACAACAATGCAGCGGAAGAATTTGTAAAAGCTGAAACTGAAGTGGTTGGGGTTCGCTGTGGAATTGAAAGTGCTGATGATGTTACCTGCCAACCTTGAATCATGTTAAGAAGTCGGTGTTTAGCAGAGCAGTCGTACATGCTGGTCCCCACAGTGATGCCTGAGTTACCCACATGCCTTCTAAACCTAACAATAATGAAGCTAGGCTGCCTATACCCTGTTTGGAAATGTTATGCTGAAAACAGGAATTCAGACTTTTAATTTGACATATGTGGATATGTAATCTTCAGTTATGTCGACAGGTACAGTTAACCTATTTTAACAAATAACACTAAAACATACTTAACAATAATTTATTATTGCAGTTTCATAGTGCATACAAAACAGTTACAGGAAATGGATACATGAAGTTATGTCAGCAAAAACAAGGGTTACGCTTTGTATGGATTAACACCATTTGCATCTGCAGGTGATCATTTTGAGATGTCTCAGAGGGTGAACAAAGTATTACATGCTTTAACGTCAAGAATTGTGACATTCATGTTTTTACATCAACAATAATTTCCTAGGTTAGATTAACTTGATTTTTAACATTTACCTGGGGTGCCAGTAATTCTGAAGGGGCACTGTACATTTACTGAAAACGTAACAAATCTGTTGGCCACGATTGTGAGGGTTTTCAGAAGTTTAATATAATGTTTTCTGAGCATAGAATGTAACCACGTCCTCCAGGCCTGTAACACATCTGCCCCATGTCAAGTCTGAATATCCACCACTGAGAAGTGCATAGCAGGTAAACTGCAAGCCGTTGTACTGTTTTGTAACAGGTCCTACCCAAGACTCAAACCCGGGTCCTCAAAACAGGAAACGGGGCACTCTTGAACTACACCTGGTAATAGTTTTCAAATGATCAGTGGTAGACATTGCTATCTCTTCAACTCTGCATTGATGTTGGGTTTTAGACTCCAGATATAATCGTGCAAAATCGTAAAATACCCATGATATGATTCTTTCATTACTGTTCCGCATGATGTTCACATTGAATCATATGATTTCGACCAACGGTACTTACCACCTGAGGTTACAAGCCCCAGGAGTCCGAAGTCCCGGCAGGGAAGCTGGGCTAAAACACACCCCTCACGACTCTCTCTCCCTAGCTCCCTAGATGAGACACAACTAAGTATCTTCTCACAGAGAAGGATTAAGGACTGCAACATCATGATTTTCACTGAAACGTGTCTTAACAATAGCATACCAGGCAACTCTATCAGACTTGATGGCCTCATTACAGTGTCAGTTTCCACATATAGATTGGAGTGTGTTTGCCTCTCAGGCCACAACTGACCTCCATGCTGATATTGAGACATATGCCTCCTCCATTCTGGAATGTATTAACACCTGCATCAACAATGTCCTATAAACAAATAAAAACCTTCCCCAAGCAGGAGCCTTGGATAAACAGAGAGGACCGACTACTGCTGAAGGCACGCAACGCTGCTTTCAGATCTGGTGATACGGAGGCCGAAAGCTCATCCGTGGCCAACCAAGGAGCATCAAGATGGCCAAACATGCCCAGGAAGTGAGGATTGAGGAGAATTTTAACAACAATTTGCAACAGCCTGTCCATTGCGGCGGTGTCTTCTGCACTAAGCAGGGTGAACAGATGTAGGGCTGCTGATTCTGACGGCGTTCCCAGGCATGGGCTCAGAGTAGATGCCAGGCAGCTGGCTGATCTATAACTGGTCACCGGCCCCAGTGGTTGTCCCAACGTGCTTCAAGACCACAACCATTGTGCCAGTGCCAAAGCGGTGGACTGCGTCAAGCCTAAATGACTTTCAACCTGTTGCACTCGACATTGGTCTTGACGCACCTTAAATCCTTTTCGTCTGCAACTCTGGAACCACATTTGATGTGTTTGCCTACCGACCAAACACATCTACGGAGGACGCCATCTCCACAACTGACCACTCCGCCTGGACCCACATGGACAAAACGAACGCCTATGTGAGGCTGCAGTTTAAAGACTTTAGCTCGGCTTTCAACACAGTCATCCCCTCTAGGCTGGTGACCAAAGTCCTTGTCCATAGGATCAGCCCTTCTCTTTGCAACTGGACTCTGGACTTTCTTACCAACAGACCCCAGTCTGTTAGGCTGGACAACCTCACCTCCTCTACCCAGACCCTCAACACTGGTGTTCCACAGGCCTGCGTGCTGAGCCCCCCCTTTACACCCATAACTGCATCCTTGTACACAGCTCCAACGTCATCATCGCAGATGACACTGCGGTGGTTGGTCTGTGACATCTGTGACAACTACGAGTCGGCCTACAGAGAGGAGTTCAAGCTTCTAGTGGCAGATAAAATCCTGGCCCTCAACATCAAGAAGACCAAAGAGTGGATGATTACAGGAAGTCTAAAAGCATCATGCATCCATGTGCCTAGTCTCATTGACGGGACCGCGTTGGAACATATTCCCAAATTCAAATTCTTGGCTGTTCACATCTTTATTCATGCAAATTGCACCTTTATACATTGTCCTCATTTCATTGTATTGTCTTAACCAATGGGTCATTCTGTACTTTAATGCACTGTCTTCACCCCATTTTTGTTTCACCCCATACACTGTCCTACATTCCATTTCTCTAATTTGCTCTTTTTTGCACTTCTGCTTGAATGCAAACTGCATTTTACTGTACTTGTACTGTTCAATGACATTTCATTTAAATTTAATCTAATGTAATCTAATCAAGATTAAACCTGTGTGTCATTAACCCTAACCCTTTGTCATTGCTATGCTACTTCTAAAATCTGGTTGTGATTGCATTTTTACTACACTCACAGAGCAATCAATGCACACGGATATCATTTAGAACAGTCTTTTCTTAAACGTTTAAACGTTAACTTTGAGTACAATTGATAACGCCAATGTCCTGAAGGCGACAGGTAATACGTATATGAAATAAAATGAAACGCCCCTTGTCTGGGGACACCCGTAGGACGTAGTTTCAATTGGTTTCAACTGTTTTCGATCTAGAACTATGGGCGTGTCGTCCTTTAACATCCGGGTAATCGTAAGCGCATGCGTATTCACCAGAAGACGCCGTCAGCTCTAGAATAGTAGCATACGTGGCCTTCACGAGAAGCAGTCATCGAAACCCTGAGAACTCCGGTAAGAGCTCTATAAAAATAATTTATGCTCAGCTGTTTTGGTATTTATCAACCTAATTCAAGTTAAAATATAATGTTGCTTCAAAACTAGGTATTTGTGAAATATTCAGCTGGCTGGCTGTTTAAAATTCGGAATATTGGTAATGTAATGTTACTTCGCCATACTAAGTAATGCACTATGGATGGCTAGCAACTTAGCAACATAACTAACACGCTTAATATTTACTTTTTAGATCTCTTTACAAATGCGAAATGTTAAGAATTCTTTTGAATATTGTTACAAACCACACTGGCTGGTATTTAGATGATAAAAACCTAACATTAAAGATACCTATGCCTTTTTACAATATGTCACTGGCCTACGCAATTTACTTCTGTTTAGAACCTTGAATTAGGTGTAGCTGGTTTAAATGTTTGTGTACGTTTAATTCATAAATTGTATTTATTGTTCCCCAGTAATACCTTTACAACATGGACCAGGTAATGCAATTTGTGGAACCCAGTCGGCAGTTTGTTAAGGACTCCATAAGGCTTGTTAAGAGGTGTACCAAGCCGGACAGAAAAGGTAATTTATCACGAATCAGCTCGCCATATCGTCAAGAACGCAATGTATGCCTCGTTCTTGTTGCTGGGAGATGTTCTTAGTTAAAATGATGTTCCCTCCTATGTAAAGGCCTATATGCTGATATAATGATGCTCATTCTTTAACAAAACCAATTAACAACATGCTTCAATTAAAGGCAAACTCATTATATAAATTATTCTGTACCTGAGATTCCATGGTAAGAATATTGAGTTGACCCCATACACTCAATAACTGGCGTTAACACTTCAATCCACCAAATCAAGTTGCTGGGTCTCCTACCGCTGCATATGTATTTTGGCCACCTTGTCACATTGATTATGCTATTAATTCATGTCTTGGTTTAAACTGACATGGCCTGGACATCTTTTGGTATCTGGATGAGGACAATTCCTGGTTTCTTCAACAGTGACTCTTCAGGTCCAGGGGCAGTAAAATATTTCCAAACTATAACACCACCGCCGCATTTTGAGGTTATTGTTGTTGTAAAAAGATCAGTGGTTCACACCTCTGTCCCTACAGCCTAATTCTCAGTCTTTTTATGGCCCAAATTTTGTGATTGCAATCCCTTGCTTCATCCCAGCAGCAATCAAAGGTCTCGTATAGTCGATTTTTAGAAATGTCAGCAAAGCATCCAATATCTGTTCTGGTTTGTTCATCCAAGAAGTCTATGAAAATCCTTACCGTGCCAGAATGATGTCATCTCTGGCCTTCTACTTCAGTTGACCTTACAGGCACCCAAGCTGCCACCAGGAGTCACTAAAGTGCAATGAGGCAATATTTGATTCAAATAATTTATTACTAAGCCCTTCCTCTAACTCTGGATGGTGCTGTTCTATGGTGTCACTTTGCTGGAGCCCTTTTTAAAAGGGTTTGTATAGTCTTGAATGAGCTCTGTTAATGACACCTTTTCACATGCATTTTGGCCAACTTGAATAGACTTCTTGAATGACCTGTTACGTCTAACAAAAACCAAAGCTACCTTTTGTGACTTGTTTATATTTGGCTTATTTGAAGAGAGACTATGTAAAGATGTATATAAAAATTGGATTGTCCTTTATGTAAAATGATTAACATGTATTTCAGAGTTCTCCAAGATTGCCATGGCCACCGCGATAGGTTTTGCCATCATGGGCTTCATTGGTTTCTTCGTCAAACTCATTCACATCCCCATCAACAACATCATTGTGTAAGTATTCCGTATAAGTGGCCCATCACTTTATTTGTCACTGCTCCAGATTGCAGTGTTCCTCCATGGAGGTTTTTCATCCAAAAATATACCTTAATGAACTGCAATCTTGTTTTCCAGTGGTGGTTGAATATATCCCCTGACTGATTATCTGCAACTGGACATAGGATCAAAGTGCCGAGAAGTGTTTATTTCTTTGTATTTTATATTGACCTTCTGTTCATATTTGTTTGCTTTGTAAATAAATTTGACTCAAAGATTATCTGAGGGGTACATTTTTCTTAAGTCATTTGTCATACACTGCTCTAAAAAATGAATGGGTACATGTATAACACCAAGCCCATTACACTTCAGGGATATCAATCTGGCCAGTTGGGAAGCATAAGTGATTGTGAATCAATGTGACCTGTTTTGGTGCAAATTTATGTGACAGTAGGTACGCTGGAGGTAAGACCAAGACGATCGGAAAAGGGGTAAAAGGGAATGGTTTTGCAAGTGTTGGCCACAGGCAATTGCTCTCTCCTATCCTGGCAGATTCTGCTCTTGTTTTGTTAATGTTCTTCTCTACTGTTCACTTGAGGCGATACCTGCAGCCCATTCAAGTTGCACAGGTTGTCCAGCTCCTTTTAGATTGGCGCAACCATAGGTGCCATTGCAAGATGGTTTGTTAAGGAGGAATGGAAGGAGCACTTCCAGAGCGAGAACGGGGCAACAACATGACTTCCAGTGGGTTTTTGGTGTTTGTTTTTGGCCAAACTCTGTAACCGACCCCATGAGGACCTGACATCCTCTAGTGCGGGGGTGTCAAACTGGTTCCATGGGTGCCGGAGTCTGCTGGTTTTTTTTCCTTTTCAATTGGTGCCAAACAGATACCATATTGAACCAGGAGATGGAAGATCTTAACTATTTAGTGACCTCATTAACCAATCAAGCACAAGGTGAGATCAAAATCCTGCAGAATCGGTTTGACACTCCAGATTGTCCAAGAGCTCATTGATACTCTGATCCAGGTGTTGGATGAGATTCCCCAGGACACCGTCCGTCTCATCAGGCGCCGACATTGTCGGGAGTGCATACTGGCTCGTGGGGGCCAAACGCTACATTGCGTTGCTGTGATGAAATTCATGCAAGTTCGGACAGCCTATGATTTAAATTGTTTACTTTGATTTTCTGTTCTTTTATTTTTTTTTGTTGTCTGTTTTGATCCTAAATTACTCAATTCACAGTAAAGATTTTGATCTTGAATATACTCTGCTCTAAAAAAATATTAAAATTGGTTCTTGATGAGCAAACAGTTTTTCTGTGCCGTGCATTCTGCATAGAACGGCTGTTGTTAAAATGATATCCTTGTTGTGTTTGGTGTTGGTACGTATCGCCATGTTTTGTTGGATCCAGTCAGCTTCAGTTAATACTTCATAGCTTCACATGCTGTGGTCCGGTAGACCTGCAGAGCTGCTGCTCGAGCACCAACTCTCCATTTACCATGTTAACTTGTGCAGTTTTTGTTGCTGTTCCTTTAAAAGGTAGCAGCAAACAACAGCCTGCACACCAAACCCTTCAGAGTTTTTCTGGGGAACTGTAGAACGAACCTGGGTTTCACATTGTTCTTGGAAATTCCTTGCTTCATTTTTACCATTACCTCTGTAAATAATGCACACACCAGGTAAACTAGTAGTGTTTATGGACCGAAGGAAATGCATTTTTAAACACTGCGTGAAGGACCAGAGTAGGTGAATTCTCCATTCAGGTTTATAAATGTTAGAGCTGAAACGCTGCCTGTATCGTTTAAATGTTTTATAGCTTTTTAAATCTGCAGCTAAATGTGTTACAAATCTTATACCTATATGCCTCATTGAAGTTGATGTTGCATTGTTGTCAACAATGCCTTATTGTTGGGTTTTCAATGCCATGGTATGCAATGGGCTATTCAAGAAGATATTTGAAATTGACTATCATTAGTAACTAAGTTGCCACACGTCAGATGTGGTCAAACATAGGAACAAGCAAACAATGATTTGATTACTATGAACATTCTCAGTTGGTGAGTAAGTGGTTGCTTTAGGGGAAAATCGAACTTGGTCAGGACAGAGTCACTTTTGGTCAATACCAAAATAAATGAGGAGAAATACTTACCATGTAGCTAATGTATGTTTGTCTTGTGTAATGTTCGTTTACTCTTTGAAGTAAGCTGAAATCCTTACTTTAATACACTGTTTCATTAATCGCTGATACTCTACTCTTGGGCTATGGTTCCCGACCAGGGATACAAGGACCCCTTGAGGTACTTAGTCTTACTACAGGAGAAACTTGAAAAGACTTGTGACCATAAGCTTACTGGTAAAATGAACATGAAGGGACACTTTTCTGGCAGTCTGGGCTGAACAAAATTATGTATGAGTGAAATTAGGTCTTAAATCACTGCTGTAAGGTGTACACAAGGAAAAGAGTGTTTGAAAATGTTGGGTTTTAGCACCGGACAAAGACAAATTACTAGTGTAGTAATGTCAGCATCAACCCATTTCAACCTATTTCTACAACTGTGAACTTTGTTCACTAAAGAATCCATGGGGTTTAGTTTGAGAGAGGGATATGATGATGAATGATATGATTAGGTTGGGGGGGGATAACATAATTTAACTGGCTTTCTGTAGTTCAAGTGTTTTTGACTGACTTATATTGTTATGATGGATAATAAATTCCAATGACAAAACCAAATATGATATTTAGGTTAAAAATGATCCTTCACATTAGTGAAGTGACTAGTGCCTTTTGAGATTCTGCACAGACTATTACAGTAAAAGTAATCTGTGGCTCGGGTTTAATCTTTTAAGAGGTAAGGAGTGAGTGTTATTACTAACACCTCATAATTTGCCCCTTTTTGGGGGGAAACGCTATGTGCTATACTATAAAGTATATGCATATATCTGGTTGCTAGGTCCTCAGTGCATTGTGGTACATTATATTTCTATTTTGGAGTATAGGCAGCATTTTACACTGACATTTATTTAGTTTGGAATACGATCGTTTACAACTGGACATAGTCACTCTATAAAGGCTATTAAACAAATATAGGTGTGACTCTTTTGTTTTTGTAAGGAATCGCACCTATAGGTGTAATAAAACCCCTCCGTAATTTCATTTCACTGACGCGTGTCCCCTTGTGTATGTTTCTTGGACCCTACCATTTTCACTAAATATAGGGGAACAGCAAAACCATATCCAATTCAGCACCCGGACAGCGACTCTCTGTATGTCCGGTTATAATTATTAAGCCATTAACCGACAATTGAGTTTTGATCCAATGGGGCAGTACAGTCCAAAAACAAATTCGTTAGAATATTTGAAAAAGAGGACCGTTTTTTTTCAAGTGTTCAGGTTTGCTTGGTGACACTAGAGGTAGCGAATATTGCGCACCAGTTAGTGAGCGAGTCGGCTTGGTAGCAGCCACTTTATGTATTGCTAATAAAGCCGTATCTGGATAGTCTGGATAGCTGTCTCCAGTTTGCCTCCGCCTTCAGAGGCAGGTTACGAAATCTAGGCAACGGAAAACACAACTTGCCACAATTTTCTTTGTTTCAGGCTCTAATTGAACATGCTTTCTGGACCGGAGCTAACATTACTGCTCTGGATCTTCAGTCGCATCAGCAGCCTCAACGTAGCATCTTCAGCATCCCGTAAGTAGGGCTACTAACACACTTAGCTTTATGGTATGCCCTAAGCTTCGAGGCTTTGTGCTCTTCTCTTGCAGGACCGGGGCATTGCAGACTGAGTGTTATGCGTCAAAGTGTTTACCAATTCGGCGCCAGACTTGCTCAGAACACATGGCAGTAAATGAATTACCCGCGTATTCACCGCTATTCGTCTATTATTGTTTTCGTTAGGATTAGGCTATGATGCCTTTTTGGGTACATATACCCTGTCTACTTATGTCGCTTATATAGATTCCATATAGATTATGCTAAATTTGTAGGCTACAGTAAAGGCTGTGTTTGATCGGCGTAAAAAACCTTTTCAATTTCTGCAGTTTTGTTTCGTGGAGTGCTGTTCTAATTACATCTTACATACACTTCAAAACCAATTTCTCAAGTCAAATTTGAGTATTCAAAAAGTTACAAATTAAATGACAATCGACTATATTTTTAACCTAAATTGGTATTGTGATTGACGTTTTAGTGAATCATCTTAAATCCAGAAAAAATGCCAACAACCATGGCTGATAAAGAATTATCGTCATGTTCTAAGATTTAGTCTGCCGTTGGTCGCACGCTTTACTCTCTATGCCGCTTCTGTCAATTACAAGACTCGAACAGCTGCACAGATAGCTGGAAGAGGATCGTGGTTCCATTTTACAATCATTTTGATGGCATGATTAACATAGGACGTGTACTGGCAAATGAATTAAATTACCAATACACGTATCTATTTCCGTTTATGTATGTGAACGAGAGAGACATTAGGATGCCCTAAAAAGCCATGTCATCAGTAAATTCACGTAAACTGTCTGAATCCACGTATCTGAATCAATCATAATCTATCTTATGGTGACATTGAATCTGCTTGTAAAACTCATTTGCAGTTGTAAGAAGTAACCCTAATTGGCTTATGTTTTACAATGATATTTCAAGCAACATATATACACGTGACGATTTAACCACATGAGAGTGCTATCCTTGTTTCCAAGTTTAAAGCAGACAACTCTTGTATACACTATAAGTGCGGCATACAAGACAACATGTTGACTTTGCATATTTCCAACAACGTTATATCCACGGTATAAAAATGCTATATAAACTATATATTTTTTAAATGCAGCACCTCCTATGGAAGAGTTAATTTTCGTATATACATTTGTCTGGTTTCCTGGGTTTGAATGAAGACAATTTTGCTATCATGAGACTGACTATTGAGAGATATCAGCAATTCAACAATTTATGTTCAATTTCGTTTAACTGAATAATGTGAGTGTATCCATTCTTCATATGTGAAATATATATATAAGAATCAGCAACCTTTTCAAATATTGTCTTCAATGTGATTATAAATATTGGTTATATTATTGAATATTGTTTGTAAGTAACAAGAAAATCTAAGTTAAGTAATTGTAAACTAATCAAATCATTTTATTCAAGCATATGTGACAAATTGTACCCATGAATCCAATATATATATATTATAGAAACACTCAAATAATAGCCGGCTGTACAAAATGGACACCTCCAAAACATACATCAGATGTACATAATCTTCATCTGTTTTTAATGTGTTGTGTTGAAAACTCCATTGAATAGGACTTTTACATGAAATGATGAACTCCAACAATACAAAAGTAAAGCTAATAAAAAAAATAGATATATTTGTATAAACAAAAACGGCAGATGGCTGCGTCTATGGGAGGCCAGGATTTAAATTTGGATCTCTGATTATCCCTGGAATCCCAAAAAGCCACCGTACATGATAGTTAATGGGGTTAAAAAAAATTGGGTTTCACTGCCTCACAACCCGTCAGCTACACCTTGAGGTGTCTTGGGCACCTGTAAGGGCAATCACAATAGAAGTCTGTTGAGTGAGTTCCTTGCAACGTGTAAGGAATCCATGCTAGACTACCTGGTTGAACGAGGTGCATAAGAACCAGAATTGCATTATATGTGCTTCAGAAGACACATCTCAATATCAACTGTCCCGTTATTGCTGGGAGTTTGTGCCATGTTACAGGGTCTTTATTTATGAAACCATCAACATTGGGGAGGTATACAAAACAGGTAAAAGAAAACATCTAAACATAAATGTGAATACTGTTGTTTGGTTGCATTGTAAATATAAATTAAGTGGCCTGACATTAATGTTACACATTAAACATTTACTACTCCCAGACCCAGTGAGCACAGCCTAATAATTGAGTCTCATTTCACCCTTATAGTAAGTCGGTCTGGATACGAGTGTCTGCCAAATGACTAAAATGTAAACTTATGTAACAGTAATTATTGAAATAAGTAACCCATCCATAGCCTAATTTTGTAAATGCTCTGTTATTAAATCATTGAAAACACGCTTGTTTAAGATTCAGGAGCATGGAAAAATTGCAGGTCTGTGGTAATCTTTACAATTACTGTAATAGTCTGTGCAGAATCTCAAAAGGCATTAGTCACTTGCACTATATCTAGGTTGAACTTACTTTTAGCAATTCACAACTCTAAACTCATTGTTATTACGTATTTCGTTCTTTTAAATGATTGAAAGCAATTATTTAAAACATCCATTCTGGTTGTATTTTTTAATATAAAGGTTACAATCTCTTTTATCAAAATTTTACCAAAATGATACCCACATTTTTATGTTAAAACAGAGTGAAAGCGGTTCCAGACACTGCACCTAATTAGCATGCTGTTTGGCAGTTTAACAGACAAACAATTGAGGCAAAATACCGTATAGTGGTCAGGTACTAAAGGAACCGTAGCAAAATATTTACTACGCCCAGACTCAGTGAGTGCAGCCTAATCATGAAGTCTCCTTTCACACGTAGACCTGACTTCAGGCTGTGTTCAGTGAGGCAGACCCCTCACACACACACACACACACACAGAGAGACACACTTACGTAAAAATGATGTTGTTTAAAGAGTGAGCCTATCAAATCGTGGGACGTCTTCATCAAACCATAATGATATTATATTTTCCTTTCGCAATGCAATTCTGGTTGTTGTTATTATAACTGAAACAGGTTTTGATCTGTTTTCATGAATTTAACCTAACAAGAGTGAGAATGAGGCAAGTTTTTTTATGTTGGTGTGTTTATGTCAGGGTTGTTTATATCTAATAAGCACTATTAATTTGCTCTACTCTAACCCAGCAGTGATTTTTTTACTACTTTTACTACTTCACTTGAATAAAATGGAAGAGATGTGTTGGATGTCTGAATGTCTCAGATGAAATGAAATTGTAAGCCGTCGGTTATCTTATCTACATCTTTATAATAAGAGCATTATACTAAATCTACAATAAAAGCCAAATGGAAATAGAATTATTCTTAAATTTTAAGTGTAGTTGTTTCCTGGACTGATTTTTAAGTTGTTTACCCAGTTAAAAATGGTTAGTGGCTGAAAACAGATTAGTGCTTTGAATAATACTGGGTGCCAATGACAAGGGTAGCTAGGGGCCGTCCCATTGATCTCACTGTGTTAACCATCTCTAGTGACCTCTGCCACACCAAGACAGAATTATTATGGCCATGTGTCATGCTTTTGTGTCTCTGATGACCTACCTAAATATTCCCTTTGAAACAGTGTAAGCGTTATTTTTGAATAGGGAATCAATGTATTGGGTTTTTTCCACCCAAGAAATTAAATCTTAGAATAAATCACTAAATTCAAGAAACTCAATTGACGTTCTCTGACTTAAGGATTTAGATAAATCAAACTATGAGTAATATTTTGCTAAATGTACCCCGTCAACCCTCGATGAAGTAGTTCAGAGACCTGCAATGGAGCAACCAGAATGGAATAAACTAAAACCAATCAGATCTCTCTCTAATTCCCCAAACCAGATTGTTGTTGGTAATGATATAAACATATTGTATAACAGAAAGAAAGCTATTACTGTGTGTGAAAACAGGCTACCCTTTGGAAATGCTATATGGATTTTTTTACTCCAGTGACACTGAACAACAGAATGTTTGTAATCCCATTGAACTGAGGCTGCTCTCTGGGTTGTGTAAGTAGAGAAATAATGACTGCGTTTTCATCTGATAATCTTCTAGCATATCCCCCTGGTTGAGAAGCAACCTCGAGATTTGGAGTTTTTTGTTAGGCAAATGAGAACGCTCATTAAGATTCAGGACACCTGCCGTCATGATTTGTCAAATGCTGTGACGCCTGTACTGTGTCCCTCCCCCCATTTGTCCAGTCCTGATGGTCACCCCGAGAACAAAGACGAGCCCCGAAATAATCTCCCTGAATATCAATGGCACAACAAATCACAGCGAATATTCCTCAAATGTTACTGTGTCTTTTTGTGTACACTTGTGTTGCAGAGACTGTAGAAGGCTTTGCCTAACGGTTTCCATACATGCATATCTGAAGTGATTACACATTTTTATCCATTGTTGTTTGCCGTTGGATTGGGATGGGGGGGGGGGTATGAACCAGTCGAAAGCACTCCTAGGCCCAATATCTTTCCATGGTTCAATGCTCCGGCCACAACTCTCTTAGTGACTTTGTGTGGAGTCCTTGGGGTTTCTGAGTCCCGGCAAAAGTAGATTAAAACGAAAGCACTCGTGCACTCGCATCCAGGCGGCTAACCTCCCCCGCGGATCGCTAGCTTTTGACAGACCGTGTTCCCATTCAGAATCTGTATTCATTTGTGAGCAGCGCGGGCAGATGCTGTGTTCAGTCTGATTGGGTGGAACAAAGAGACGGAGCAGAGGAGGGAGCCATTCACAGCCTGACTCATTTATTACCACTTGATGGGGTGGTGGGTTGGAGAGGCATAACGGACAGTGTTCACCACCAATCTAATCACCCGTATTGACTCGCATCACAACACAGTGTCTGTCACTGGACCCCCAGGATTACTGGTGGAAATCCGTGTTTCAGGCCATATAGCTTTATTACAATGTCCTCCTTTTAAGAATTTTAACAATTGTCTGTTCACTGCAATTGGTACAGTTCAATAAGGGAAATGGTAGACATCGAAATGCTTTGGTTAACACACCCGAATCACGTTGTTGAACACAACAGAGTCATACAAGTGGAAGCCTGCACCTCCTGTGATAGAAATAAAGAACAGCATTGCCTTCATAAAATCCATTATCAAATATTGCATGTATGCACGATAGTGCAATTTTTTACTGCACTTTAAGCTCACATCTATATTAAATAAGTTCCTTTTGGGAACCCCATTACATCTAAACTACAGCTGTTCTAATGGGACTAACCCTGTCTCTGACACATGTCTTTAGGCACAGTGGTCGTAAATTAGCTAAAGAACCAGTGTCATTCATCCATGTCCCTCTGTTATTGCTCATTTAAACTAAACTGTGTCCAAGTACTGCCCCAGTAGGGTCAGTTAATGTGATGCAGCATTGCACTATCATGACTATCCTTGTGTGGTAATAGATTGTTAAATGATGCATAAAGATTATTCTATCAGAAGATGGTGCTAATAGTTCAGATGTATTGGAGTTCACATCTAGTATTGAATGGAGAGGATATAAATAATGATGAAAGTGTTTTCTGTGGGCTGGCCAGACGTATCCCTGGGAAACAAGCATCTTGTGATCAACGGTGTGCTAACACATTAAGATAGGTGTACTTTGTGTGAACCTGTCCCATATTGTACCTCCCTCCGCATTACGTCCAAAGAGGGGTTCATATTAAGTTTAGGCCCACCCAATATATGTCTGCTTCATTAACATAATATTTTAGGCCCACCCAATGTATGTCTGCTTCATTAACATAATCATTTAGGCCCACCCAATGTATGTCTGCTTCATTAACATAATCATTTAGGCCCACCCAATGTATGTCTGCTTCATTAACACAATCATTTCCCTGGTTATTCCAGTTCTTAGAAGCACATATTAATGATCAATGTCACATCCATTGCTCTGGCAGGATAACGTCTGTAATGACCCCTTTAGTGGATTATGTGCTTGTTATAGGAATGCTACTGGCTAATGTACCATAATTCCTCATGTGATATGTATGAATTTTAACTCCTAGGCGGAAGCATTTGCCTTATCAACTGACAGTAAGGATGTCTCCAGACAGGGACAAATAACATCCATATAGCAGCAATTGCAGAGAATGGAAATTGAACATGCCTTACCACTCCTGAAAAACAATGTCCTGGGTACGATTTGGCAATGATCAAGTGATGTTTGTGCATCCAGCAGTGTGGAGGTAGGAGCCAGCGACTCAAACAGCCTCCAATAACCATTTGTGATGAAGGACAGCAGGAGTTGAAAGGAGCATGTTTAATTTGATGCTTGGCTACTCTCTCCATTGAATCTCGCAGGAAAGGCTTCCACCAGCTTGTTGCTTTCCTCAATGCTAATTTAACGGCAAGGACATGTAAATAATGCTGGCAATTTGACTGACTGAGGGAAATATGTCATCTGAAGCAGAATTGATCCTCTGTGAATAAGAATTAGTTTAATTGTGATTCGCCACCAAATCACACCCTGTTTCTCCCTGTTCTTCGATGTTCATGTGTTCAACAAAACATTGGAATATTACACTATCAAACTTCCAAGCAGAAGAAATGATTTAGCTGCTTTAATTTTCCGCTCAGGGGACTAAGACTTGGTGCTCAATGAGTAGTAGCTAATTCATTATGACAGCAGAATGACAGCAAAGTAATGGTCCCACGGAGTGGAATTATTCTTAGAGCTTAATTTGCTGATAAACTGAAGTAAAACTCTTCCGACTCTTTTTTTTCTTCTACTTTTACTAAAGTACTTATTTTACTTTAATCATGTTAGCAAGTGGACTTGAAGCACTCCTAACTGCCCTTGGCTAGATACTACTTAGTATTGTCCGCACATGAGGCGTCATAGCCCCATCAACGTATGACCGTTGGATGAAAACAGACGGAAGGGAGAGAAGAACATTTCCACATTCTTTCAATTAGCTTTCATTCTACCTGAAACACCATCATTTCTTAAAAGCTACACTGTTCAACTCTGGACAATCTTCAAATGAGTTCAATACGGACAGCCCTTGCTCAATGTGAAACTGCACTCTCGCGTCATTATACATACGCCTTACACAGGAGGTGAAAAAAAAAACATGCTATTACGTTAGTTTAAGCTTCGGCCACGCTTCAATAACAGCTCCGCTCCAGTCAGGGCTCAGACCCAGCTAATAAGAAACCAGAAAGCCAGAAGCCTCAACACTGGCATATTTAATCAAATCCATGACTTATTTGTTCCGGTGTGAGACCAACAAGCAGGGTGATTTACATGCCATACTTCTCAGCGTTAATAGCCACTCTCCCTTTGTGTCGCTGACCTTGGCGCAGCATAAAGACATGGGGTATGAAGGAATTAAAGGGGCATCAAACGCTGGGGCCAATTCATTAGCCGGTCCACATCAACATTGTCTTGCCCTGCCTTTCGTGACATACGGTTCTAAATTGTTTTTCCGAAATTGAGGGAATCACTAAGCAAAGGCCTTAGGCGTGCCTCCTTGACAGGAAGTGGTCTGGTGACGCTAGTCGCCAGTAGCCACGATAACATTGCTCAATGATCTACGTCTTTTCCACCCCTTAATGTTTCTGTGGGAATAGACATGGTAATATGTCCAGTTCCATGTGATGTAAATAGAATAAACTGCCTATTCCCCTCTGAACCACCACTCTCCAGTTCATGCACTGTTAGACAAGACATTAGCAATCTGGAAAAGGTGCCGATGTACGGATAACCAGCGGCCATTTTGCAACATTAGCTCCCCTCTAATTATCTTACTAGTTTCATTTGTTTTCATGTAAACCCAAAGTTTGTTGACGCTGTGCTGCTTCATATCCTCAAGGCCCTAAGCATTATTTTTCCTACTTTTAAGGGAAATGCGTGTTGCCATAACATGAGACATGAAAGGCAAGTGGGCTTTGCCTGCTGCTTATTTCGAAGGTCTTCATTGTGCTCTTAGCAGAAATGAGGCTATCACAGGAGACTGCACTCAGGCTCTGTTGCCAAATCAATAACGTCGGCCTGTCTACATCTGAGACGGGGAGATCCAGGCTCAGCCCACAGCTACAGTAGATGAACAGCGGCCTGAGAAATGAGCTGTCAGAACCCAAGCCATGGCTTTATGTTCATCCATCTGGGACAATCTCCCTACAACAGACGATCATGATACGAGGCTTGTCTCAGCCAGGGTATGGGTGTGCGGGCAATAAGTGTACAGCCCAATACCTGCACTCCGACAATGATTTCAACTCAGTCAACATTTTAAGAACGAATGACAAATCTGGTATGAGGAAAATTCAGTATTGCCAGAGGTACAATATATTTTGATTAACTTACTCACATCACTTTCAAGTGTTGTCTCCAACAGTAATTGGCAAAATGTTTCTTAGAAAGCAGGGGAACATTTTCTGAAGCACAATGTTTTTTAAATCCCAGATTTTTCATCCACAAACAATTTATAGTTTTTTTACGGTCTTAGAAAGAGTCTGAATTGCTCGTTCTGTGGAGAGAGGCTAGTGCATCCCCTTTCCTGTCAAAAAACATGGAGGGAATTACTTGTTTGTTCTTTTTTGTTTGCATCTTATAAAAGTTATTCCCTCTTTGTCAGTCTGTGAAGAGATATTGACAGAGGCAATTTTCTGTTAAATGTGGAGGTAATTAAAGGAAAAGTAACAACAAACATTCACTTTAGCTCAGTATTTGTACCCAAGAGTTCAGCTGCATTCTTACTTGAGATAAAGGATTAAAAACTGGTGGATACATTTGATTGGTTGTGGTTGGTTGAATGATACATATTTTATATACATATATATATTTTATATGTATATTGTTACATGTAATATGACACAGACACGCAGACAATGTAAGAAAGCAATAAAACAAAAGATAGAAAGTCTGTCAGTCTACTCTAAACAGACAGCATAGAAAGATTGTGTAGAAGCGTGTTAAGTGGTGCAGTTACATGTGTCTAAAGACTGTGATTTTCAGACATGGGAAGCTCTCGCAGATAAAGATGTACAACTAAAAGTGCTTTTCCTTAGGGGTTTTATACAATCACCTCTTATGGCAGACCTTAAGGAGGGGTTTTCGACTTGATAAAAACACTAAGTGCACGGGTAAAAGACAGTGTAGGATCTTGAATACAAGACCAGGTCTGGAGCCTATGTTTTCTGAGTATGTGACTGTGGCAGCCAACTGTGGTGATGGATCAATATAGTGGTGGCT
>JACXGK010000530.1:94141-104440 GCA_016801125.1 Novumbra hubbsi
TGGTGTCTAACTGTGGTGGTGGTGTCTAACTGTGGTGGAGGCTCACTGTGGTGGAGGCTAACTGTGGTGGTGTCTAACTGTGGTGGTGTCTAACTGTGGTGGTGTCTAACTGTGGTGGTGTCTAACTGTGGTGGTGGTGTCTAACTGTGGTGGAGGCTCACTGTGATGGTGGATCACTATGATGGTGGTGTCTATTGGGATTTCGATTGAGTGTCATGCAGGCAGACTGAATGGATGCTTATCTAGTGCAGCACGTCCCAGACTGTCAGGCAACGTGTTAAGTGGATGAGTATTGTTGGACTGAAGTACAGTCCTCCAGTTTCTGTTGTCTAACAATTACTTAATTTTGCTATTGAAGTCACCTTTTAAACTGCTATTTAAATGAGATATGGGAGCAAAACACGATGCCAAAGTAATTCAAATCAGATACCCCTTACACAAAACTATCTGACGCATTAACATTAGTTGCTCTCTTTGTGAAGAATATCCAGACTGTTTTATTCATACTAAGGTGCAAACATAAGTCATTGAGCTATTTTGTAACATAGGTCATTATTGTGGTGAATTCATCTTGTCGCTTGCCTGTCAAGTTTTTGCATGCCCATAAATCACTGTGTCTTCTGCATAGTGGAGACAGAACAGACAGAAGGCAGCATTTTGTAAACTCCCGAGTGAATTTAGACGGCTGATGGCAGGTAGAAAGTGTGCAACACAAATTATAATGAGCATACATATTTACATGTAGTAATATCATTATTTAAGTTTTCAAAGGAAGTATCAATATAGAGCTACATGTACTGTATGTTGTGGCTTCAAACAAGCTTGCAACAATATGAACAATGTGGAATTATTGACAATGATAAAAAGGTTGGAGTGTGGTTCTTGTGTCTAATGTAAATCAATTTCCTGTGACTGCCTCATAACATTTTCCAGATAGCATAATGCCAAAACAAATACCTCAATATGACTCAATTTAGGTCCTGAGGCCAAACCAGTTTTAAAGCACCGCTTTAGATGAATCAGAGGTCTAAATCACCATGGTTCATGTCCTCTGCTTGTGTCATTTTCTAGAATTGTACAGAATTACAGTGGACCCAGTGTCCTATTTACTAAGCAGTTGGTTTGGTGTATGTAGACAAACCACAGTTATTGTTACACAAGAGTCGTTCTAATGATGGTCCCTTTAGATCATGTTGGGTAGGCGGTAGCTACATCATTAAAATGTGTATCTGCATGTTACAGTTTGTTAGTGAGGAAGTTGTGTAACCTTTCACAAAGTCTTTAAAGTTGTTCTTGAAGTCTATAATATGTTTGTTGCTGATGGCTATAGATTCAAGAGTGATAATTGACTTTTTGAAAATATGTTGACCTCCATAGCTCTAATTAAACATGGTGCATTTTGATTTGTAAGCATCTAGTTAATGGGTTGGGTGTGCTGTTTCGAAATGCTGTCATTAAATCTAACCCTTGACGTCTGTAGCCAAGCTAGATTGACTCATGTACAGTTACGTTGGAGTCTGTTTGAATGTACATATAGTCATTCATCCAGATTTAGTGTTGTTTTACAATGGTCAAATGTGGCTACTTGATACGTGACCTGCAATGCTAAAGGAATGATAAGCTAACCATGAATCGCTATTGATGTTTTCAAAAACAACTAAAGCTGTCAGAAAGGTTGTCGTCCTTGCAAGTATTCATTGAACCAACATATGAACCAATTAATTTTCTACTAGCGCTGGCCCGCAATTGAAAAAAGGTGTCAGTTGGAATCACATTGCTGTAATTGATCTAAAATAGTTTCTCCCCAAAAACATTGCACAAAACAGTCAGTTAAATAATGTAAAATACAATTGTGTGGTAGAAACCGAATTAATAAATTGGTCAAACGTTCTAATGTCATTTTCTTAGACATATGACTGATGTTTCCATTGCCTCTGTCATTTGTTTTGTGGAACCCAGGGAAATGTGACGAGGCGTTAGCCACACCCCTCTCCCACGCGGCTTTCACCAGCTCGTCCGTGTACTCCGGTGGATATGGGGCTGGATACGCCAAGCTCAATAGAAGAGGAGGTACTAAGCTAAACCGTTTGTCTGTTAATTATTTTAAGATGCGTTATCATTCACTTCATTCACGTTGTTTACGGCGCCGGATATTAACATTTCCCTACGGCAAAGTCATAGCGGATTATTTACATTGGGTATTTTACAAATATATATGCAAAGACGTCTGTTTGCAAGTACATCGTAAATTAGATACACAGGATCACGGTTGCTTATTTCTCTAATCCATAGGTGCTGGAGGCTGGTCTCCGGTAGATGCTGATCGTTACCAGTGGTTGCAGGTGGACCTGGGTACCAGGAAGCAGGTCACCTCCGTAGCCACGCAGGGCCGCTACAGCAGCTCTGATTGGAGCACACAGTACAGACTCTTGTACAGTGACACCGGCAGGAACTGGAGACCCTATCTGCAGGATGGGAACATATGGGTGAGCGAACGCTTCAAACCTAAGTGGTGTGACAGCAGCCTTTAGAAAGCGAAATGTTTCCCGGCGTAATCGAGCAGGCGCCTCGACTCAATAACCCAAAGACACCCTGGGCGTGGAGATCCTGAACCTAGATGTCGTGGGTCTTGTTTGCTCGTGGCAGGCGTTTTCAGGCAACTCCAACAGCGAGAGCGCGGTTCGTCACGACCTGCAGCATGCGGTCATCGCGCGCTACGTCCGCATCGTGCCGCTGGAGTGGAGTCAAGAGGGGAGGATCGGCCTGCGGTTGGAAATCTATGGCTGCTCCTACTGTAAGTGGACTGCACCGTACACCCATGAACACTCCCACTTAGTGCCTCATTAACCAATGAACATGGCACGAGTGTCTGATTAGAGACCATGTCTATTGTGTGCTGTCCATTTTGTTTTGGGGAAAACAGCTGAATAATTAGGTGTTGGCCAATATAGGCCTAATTAATATGTGAGACTGAAGGATTTAATTATCTTGGTATCATATATCATATTTGTCAGGGGAGCGTATTAATGTGCTCAGTAATGTAGATTAATTGGGTTGAAATAATTAGATTACTGATCTCCGTGACAAGCGCAGCATTCATCTGGTGACGTGCTTTTGATGGAGTGGCAGATCAAGAACAGCTGTTTACCCTGGCTGGTTTTGGCTGTTACTTCGCACTACGAAAGTCTGAAGGTTGACTGATCGAGCCTCTCCTTCACACTTTCAAATATCCCCCCGTTGTTCGCCGTATCCGACCTTATAGAGGGAGGAAAACGTGACAGGGAGACACCCGCTTACCCGAGTCCTTGACCGGTCCGGTTCCCCGTGGTTTGCTCGTCCTTCCTGAAGTACTCAATCCATGCCCCCAAGATTGAACTGTGAGGAGATCCACCAGCCCCCTCGCCGATGCTGCTGTCTTACTGTACGGCCTGTGTTCTGAGCCCGCTGACCGCTTAAATCAGGGTAAAGAGATAAAAGCACCTTTGAAAGGTGAGGAGTGCCGCGGGGGAGATATCACCAGGCCTCGCTGCTGTCTAGACACGTAGGCCGACCCGTTTCCTCAGACAGAATGGTCTCTCTTGCTGTCCGTGTTACAGTATATAAAAGAAGGGTCTTTAAGTCAGTGCTCCCAAAGATGCTCTGTTCCTTCAATTATAAATGGAGACATGCCCATAAGCTGCTTCCCCTTTTGGACAGTGCCTGTGATTGTAGAAGGTGATCACTAAAGGACTAGTGTCGGTTTTTTTCTCATTAACACTCATACAACCTGTCATCACATCTCAGGGTCCGACGTGATAAGCTTCGACGGACAGGGTGTGATCTCGTACCGCTTCAAGATGAAGAAGATGAAGATCTTGAAAGACGTCATCTCCCTGAAGTTTCGGACCACGGCCAGTGACGGGGTGCTCCTGCATGGGGAGGGACAGCAGGGGGACTACATCAGCCTGGAGCTGAGGAGGTCCAAACTACTGCTCATGATCAACCTGGGTAATGGATCATTACACCTCCTGTCCATGGGGCACCTGTTTGTTCCTTCCAAATGCCACCCTATTCCTTATTTCAAGCTCCATTTACTGACATTTGGGATGTCACCCTGGTGTACTGTAGTACTGATAAGAGGTTCTCCGAGGGCCGATGGGAGAACTCGATAGAATGACTATGTAGGTTTTTCTAATATGACAAACTGTTTTATATTAAACGCCCTCAATTCAGTCCGATATGATGGGTTGGAATATTTGTTGTTTTCATCACAGAAAGCTTAACATTTTAGCATCTTCACAGTTTTCATCAGTGCAATGATTTCTTTTGAAATGTCCCCTTAAGCCTCTGCTACAGATTCGTCTGTTCATGTCTCGTAAAAAACTTCAGGCAGCAACCAGTATGGCTCCATCCTCGGACACACCTCCGTGACCAGCGGAAGCCTGTTAGACGATGACCATTGGCACGCTGTCATTATTGAGCGTTACAGGCGGAATGTGAACTTCACCCTGGATCGCCACAAGCAGCACTTCCGCACCAACGGGGAGTTTGATCACCTTGACCTGGATTATGAGGTGAAATACATTTTGTTCGGACGTGGTTCTTCCTCTGTCTTCCTTTTCAGGGTGGGGCTGAATGTCATTTCAATTCTCATTCAATTCAGGAATTTGATTGTCTTCTGTCCTTTCCGCTTGTTATTGGACTACGCTTTACGTGAACTGGAATAAAAAAAACAAAAACCGCTTTTGATGTATACCTGTATAGCGTGGTCCTTGATCATTTCCGTGTTCCTTCCTATACAGACGAATTGTAAATCCACTTTGTTCATTTCCTCACATCCTTTCCTATCTCTACGAGTAGAGGGAATTTGTGAGATTATTTAATTGGATCCTTTGGCTGCTGTGAATCAGGTTACTCAGAGGTCTATGTGAAAATGTGTTAGCTCACAAGTGCCAGGTCGGAGCAAGCCCTTACTGTACTGCAGCCGGTCCCCCTGTGATTACCGAGCTTTTAGGTTTGTCTGCATAATTATCAGCGTGCGATTCAGAAGGAAATGACTGGGCCTCGGCAAGGCAGGGGTGGGGGCAGAAAAACACAACACCATCCATTCATTATAAAGTGGAGATTAATGCAATCAGGCACAAGCGAAAACCAATATGCTCTTCGAAGGGACGGACGCGGTCGTGATTTGATTCAAGGCGACAAATGGCCCCGGGTCCTCTTCAGCTAACCCTCGATCCCTTTCCCCCGCCCTTCCTCTGTCTCATAGATCAGCTTCGGAGGCATGCCAGTCTCGGCCAAGCCCGGCTCGGGGGGCAGGGAGAACTTCGTGGGCTGCATGGAGGGCATCACCTACAACGGAGACAACATTACCAACCTGGTCAAGAGGAAGAAAGTGGATACATCCAGTTTTGTAAGGCTTTTTTCTTTTTTTTTTTCGTGGCTAAGTTGTTAGTGATTTACCGGCACAGCTTAAACCCGGGCGGTAGAAAAGGCCGGGCAATTGGGATTACTGATATGGAAATGCCACGGACGCCGCACCTCGCTTCAATGCAATTTCATATAATGACCCCATTTCACCGAGGCGCCACTGTAAAACAGGACGCGTCCGTCAGAACACTCACTGGTGCGTTTTACACACGAGTAGAAACTTACCTTGTGGTCACGATGATGGAAAACAGAGACGGCTAAATTAGAGTATATTCCGTTGCACTGGGATCGAACCCAATAAATGTGTCAAGCTCCAGGAGCCCTCAATCCTTAGCATAGCACACTGCTTTGTTGTCACTGGTGTGTGAGCCATTACTGCTGTGAGGTATGGATCCAACCATTGTTATTGATTTCACTTCGTATGTGCCTCTTAGCTGTGTTGCTTTTTTTTCCTGTGAGCAAATGGGTTTACTAAACTGCGGGATACTCTGTAGGTTCTGTGGTGTTGGATTGCACACTTACCTTTTTAACATAAGTCGAAGGAGAAAGGTCGGCTTTGATGACAAGGTCTGGGTGATAAGTGTTTCTCTCTGTTGGAAATAATGCAAGCGCTTGCGTTTTCTCCCGCAGTAAAACCCCAACATTTACATCTAAAGACCACCTTAGGTTTTCTGATGTATCTGTTATGTAAATGATATGCAAACCATGTTTATACGGTTGTGCCAGTGCTTAAGCGGAAATCAAGAAGGAAAAGCTCCTCTGACTTGTGGACCCGAGTCTATCAAAACATAACAACACTTAGATCTCTCAAATGCAAAATGGATGCTAACTATGTTTACGCGGTTGTACCTTAAGATGGATTGGCGAGTGAATAGTCGCCCTAGACCCACACTCTGTGTCATGCTATCCCCCCCCGCGCAGAGGAACCTGACGTTCTCCTGCAGCGAGACGCACTCCTTCCCCGTGTTCTTCAACGCCACCAGCTTCCTGCATCTTCCGGGGCTGCAAGACAGCGACACCCTGTCGGTCAGCCTGTCCTTTCGGACGTGGAACCCCAGCGGTCTGCTCCTCTACACGGCCCTGGCCGACGGCGTGGTGGAGGTGGGCCTCACGGAGGGGAAGGTCACTGTCTACATCAACGTCGCCCAGAAGAAGGGCATGCGCATAGACATCTCCTCAGGTGCGCGGCGCTACGCTAACGACACCGATGTCTGAGGAAAATGTTCTCTTTCTCCTCTAACCACTTCCTCGGTTTTAGAAGTTCTTTCTGTTGGCTGTGTTGTTGTTGCTGTTGGTTTGTTTTAACACACCTCTATATTAGAGCTGTGAATGATGAGTCTGTGTTGTCTTGGGGTCCCTCCAGGTTCGGGGCTCAACGACGGCCAGTGGCATAACGTCTACCTCCACGCACTAGAGAACTACGCCATGTTGACCATCGATGGGGACGAGGCTTCCACTGTCAGAACTGTCATTCCCATTCAGATTAGAACTGGAGGCCAATACTACTTCGGAGGTACACGCAGAGATGTCATATCACGATGCATTATAGGACCCACACTGTATCTGCATGGAACGTCTACTCTGGTCAGCAATGTGTGAGCCTTCGCAACAGGCTTTGGTCTGGTTTCTTGTGGGTTCATATGTCACTGATATCAATCTCTCTCGGACAATTCATCTTTAAGTTACTTTTGATTGGTTGCCTTTTGGCCAGTGACTCGTACATCGAATGAAAGCTCCAGAAACAGTCTAAGCAAAACACGATGCTCAAAAGAATGACGTGTGTTAATACCTGGACTGAGATTTAGCCAAATGTGTTTCCTGATAATATGGATGGACTTTGACGCCCCCTCTGTCATTGGTCTTCCTGTAGGCTACTTCCTGCGTACCAACACTCCCCCGGCCCAGCGCTCCTTCCAGGGCTGTATGCAGCTGATCCACGTGGACGACCAGCTGGCTGACCTGCCGGCCGTAGAGAAAGGCAACACGGGAACCTTCGAGAACGTCAGCTTGGATATGTGTGCAATCATAGACAGGTACTCCGTCATACCATTGACCTCTCAGCGGGATGTGCAAAACAGACGCGTTTCCCAGAAGGGACTCGGGCGCGTGACGCAGCCGGGGCGACAAAACCAGACAAAATACCAAACATATTCAACTTCCCACCGAAAATCCCACGGAAGCTAATTCATTCCAAACGGGCTATTTCGGTGCTGCCGACGGGCGAGCGGGGAAAAGGGTAAAGGCTGTAGGTGCGGGGCTGCGGGGGCGGGGGCGGGCTTTGCACGGTCTATCGACAAGTCTGCAGGCGGCCCACGGAATGCCCCCATCTAGCGGATCGGGCCGCTCAGCGAGAGGCGGGTAGCGTCAGGTATGAGTTCAAAGGTCAAGTCGACCATTCACAACTGGGGGGCACAGCGGGGCCCCGCGATCAACAGACCCCAGACGTCTAATTTCTGTGTTCCTGCGGGACAATCCGGGCGTACACAAGCAGCCAAGCAGTCACATCAACAACACAAAACTCGTCAAAACAATGATGTAGAATTTAAAAAAAAAGCCCACTGCCGCTCCTCCCAAGATATGGAAATACAATTTCAGTGAAAGGTTACCCAATCCACAGGAGAGTATGGATATGTGCTTACATCCTTATCCTCGTAAACTCATTCAATTCATTCTCACAGTATGCGGGTTCACTCCAACACACGCTTGTGCTTCGTAAGTGGAATCTTATCTCCGCTTCTCATTCTTCGCTTCTTATTCCAGTGATTAGGAGGCGAAGTGGAGATCCCGTTAATCCAGCCGTATATCCCGCCACCCTTTGAAATGGCAGAGGAATACGGCGGGAGACATTTTTCGGGGGACGGCAGGAAAAGTTCAGGACGGTCGTGCGGATTTGTTTTTCGGCTCTACATCATCAGTCAAATCAAATGGGATTCTTGTTTGAGCGAGATTTGTGTGATATGGCTGAACACTTGGATGTGGGTTTCATTCGACTCGTCAAGCTAATCCCACGAAGCCGGTCATCGCCGGCCTGTGTACATTGACAGGTTTGTGGGGCTTACATCCTCAGTTGAAACTGTGGTAGCAGGGAAGTTCAATTCACTTCAAAGAAAACGTCATGTTAGCAGAGCGCTTTGATCACAGTGGCCGGCGTAGCCCTGGGAGAGCTAGAGAGAAACACTGTGACCAAACACATGGGTGGAGCGGTCCTGAACTGGAAACAGACGACCAGATCCAACTCACCGTGGTACGACCCGTGCATAAATCAAAGGTCGCGACCCCGGTCAAGCCCCCCCATTGACATTTACACCCACGGTAGCCTCCCGAAAGGCCAACGGGCTTCGATTACCCGTCGTCTCCTTGAGGGATGAATCGGTCTTTTCCGGGGGTTAACGTCGTCTGCCGGGACGCGCTCCTACGTGTCATCGGCCGTCCTATCCGCTGTTTCAGAAAGGGGCGAGGGGGCGACTCGTTTAATGTGAACTCCGTTGGTTCCCCCAGGTGTGTCCCTAACCACTGCGAACACGGAGGCCGCTGCTCTCAGACCTGGGACACTTTCAGCTGCTCCTGTAACGGGACGGGATACACTGGATCCACGTGTCACACCTGTAGGTACACTCCCACCCCCCTGCTTCCCTCCTCACCAGCCTAGCGAGACCCCCTCCTCAAGGTCCTGGGGGGGGGCCCTCGGGGGGGCCGCCTGCCAAGTCAGTCAGATGTTTCCTCCATCACCTCGCTGACATCCGAGGGGGGGGGGAGCCCAGGGTTATTAATGTTAACAGCTCATATCCCACGTCCGTTAATATTAACGACGTTCCGTTTAGAAAGCGATTCTCTGAATTCCCTTCGCCCGCGTTTTCTCTCCTTCGCAGCGGTGTACGAGCAGTCCTGTGAGGAATACAAACACCTCGGTAAGACGTCTGGCACGTACTGGATCGACCCGGATGGGAGTGGTCCCGTGAGCCCGTTCAAGGTCAACTGCAACATGACCGGTGAGAGTTTAGTACCTCGAATACAGAGCCCACGTGCCAGGTATTCCATCCTATGTCCCACCCGAACCGCCAACATCTGGGCGTCTTCTGCAGCAGATAGCAGAGAACACCGGTTCATAAGGGCTGTAGGTGAAAGCAAGACAACAACGTCTTCTGCGTCTTCGCCTGCATTTCATTATCGCCCCCTGTTTTCCAGAGGACATGGTGTGGACGACAGTGAGAAACAACCTGTCTCCCCAGACCCCAGTAAGTGGCTCGGACCTGGAGGGGAAAGCTGTGCTGAAGCTCAACTACAACATGTCCACAGAGCAGGTGACCTCACGACTCTTGACACATCGCCCCCCCCCCCCCCCCACACACACACACACACACAGACGGGAAGCGTTTCAACAGGGGTGTGGGTGGGGGTAGGGGGGGGGGTGTTTACTCACGACATTCTCTGTCGCTCTATTTTTGCTCGGCTCCAGTATACCGCCCTCATTAAGTGAACGATGTGCCCTCTGCTCTCGCCCCCTCTGACAGGTAACAGCCATCACGAGCAGCGCGCAGTACTGTGAACAGCATGTAGCCTACGCCTGTCGCACGTCCCGGCTGCTCAACACACCAGGTAAACAGGACGCCGCGCCGCTTGTTCCCGTGTCCGTACACGGCGCGTCTGCGACTGAAGAGAACTCACGGATCTGTTTCCCCTGGGAACTGTGGAGGCCAACGGAGACGCATTCGTTTATGCGTCCTTGGGGAAAACCCAAGACGCCGATAAAATGTCGCCGTCTCGTTCGTCTTTCTCGCGGTGGATTTCGAGAGATGCCCGTTTTAATATTGTCGTGTTGCGTAGCAGATGGTTGTTAGCATTCGGGCTACACATGGAGAATGCCTCTCATCTGTGGGGTTGTTAGCATTC